>APFE030535178.1:91146-146380 GCA_000404065.3 Pinus taeda | reverse complement strand
CATGAAGAAGAAGAGGAAGGGACAGCAGCAAATAATCCTTCCTTGGTGGCTCCTCCTCCACCACAGCAAGTTCAACAAGCCATACCACAAGCTAGAATTCAAACAGCCTTAAGAAGTCAAGGAAGTGCTTCTCCAAGCACACCACAAGAATCAGAAATACCCTCAAGTTCAGATGGAACTCCAAGCACACCAAGAAGACCAAGATTCAGAAATCTGAATGAGATTTATGAATAAGGAGAGGTAAGTAACAATACCGGTCTGAATTCATTATTCGTTTTGTATTGTCATGTTGATAATCTAGTTCTTTTTGAAGATGTTGTAAATGAAGATAAATGGATTGAAGCAATGAATGAAGAAATTGATGCAATTAAAAAGAGTAAAACATGGGAGTTAGTGGACCTCCCTGAAGGCAAAGATGCCATTGGAGTTAAGTGGGTCTATAAGACCAAAAGCAATGCTGAAGGCAAGATTGACAAGCACAAAGCAAAACTTGTTGTGAAAGGGTACAAGCAACAACAAGGCAAAGACTATGATGAAACCTTTGCACCAGTAGCAAGGATGGAAATAGTCAGAACAATGTTTTCTATCGTAGCACAACACAAATGGAAGATTTATCAGATGGATGTTAAATCTGCAATCCTGAATGGACTGTTAAAAAAAAGGTTTATGTTGAACAACCTCCAAGTTATGAAGTTGATGGCCAAGAGCATAAAGCTTGCAAACTGAAGAAAGCTCTTTATGGACAGAAGCAAGCTCCAAGAGCATGGTACAGCATAATAGATGCTTATCTGATTGAGAATGGGTTTGATAAGTGTGATGGTGAACCCACACTCTACATAAAGGAGAATGACGGTAAATTATTGTTGTTTTATATGTAGATGATTTGATTTTTACTAGCAATGATGCTTCTCTGATTGCTTGTTTTAAAGCAGTCATGAAAAATGAATTTGAAATGACTGACTTGGGCTTCTTAAGATATTTTCTTGGAATTGAAGTAGACCAAAGTGAAAATGCTGTTTTCATTTCTCAATATAAATATGTAGAAGTTGTGTTGAAAAGATTTAACATGCAGAACAACGAGGCAGATGTGACTCCAACTGTAATGGGCTTGAAATTGACCAAAGAAGACAGCAGCAAGGACTTTGATCCAAAATTGTACAAGAGCATAGTTGGCAGCCTTATTTATTGGACTGCAAATAGGCCAGACATTATGCACGCTGTGAGTTTAATCTCCAGATTTATGGAAAGACCGAAAGAGACTCATTGGCAGGCAGCCAAGAGGATTCTAAGGTATGTGAATGGAACGAAGGGGTTTGGTATTCTATACTCCTCTTCTGAAAGTTTCATGTTGACAGGTTACAAGGACAGTGATTGGGCAGAAAGTGTTGATGATAGGAAAAGCACATCAGCATATGTGTTTCATATGGGATCGGGAGCCATCTCATGGGCTTCCAAGAAGCAACGAGTTGTGTCTTTGTCAACAGCAGAGGCAGAGTATGTGGCAGCAACAGCAGTAGCATGCCAAGTAGTGTGGCCGACAAGAGTTCTCAGAGACTTGTGTCATGAACAAGAAAATGGCACAACCATTTACTGTGACAATAACTCAGCAATAGCATTGTCTAAAAGCTTTGTTTTTCATAAAAGAACAAAGCACATAGATATCAAATTTCACTTCATACATGAATTGGTTAACAATGGTGAAATTGTTTTGCACCACTGCACAACAGAGGATCAACTGGCTGACATCTTGACAAAACCATTAACAAAGAAAAGTTTTGGTCATTTTAGGAAATGCCTGGGTATGCAACAGTTGAAATTAAGGGGGAGTGTTGGAATTTAATTCCAACTGCAACAATGAACAGGTGGACAGAAATCTGATTTTCTGTAGCTTTTCTAGGATACTCGATGCCGCATAGTCATCCTTGATATTTTGCCTATTAATGTGCATTAAATTCACAGACTTTAATTCCCCTGCAACCGCCAACTTAATTTCTTGAGAAAGGCATCACCGCTTGCTGTAATTAATACGCAAATAAGCGTTAGTAGATATTTTGATTATTTTACCAATTAAACTCAGATGTGTTTTCTCCTTATAAATACAATGAACAACAGTTATGTTTTAAGGTTAGAAGACTGAATAGTGAGTCTCTTGTGTAAATGCACAACAGTGCTGAACCTGCAATTTTTTGAGATAAAGAAAGTTGGTTTACTGTATCAATTGGTTTACTGTATGAGTTGGTTTTACGATTTATGAATACAAGTTAATTTTGTGTTGCTGTTACAGCACTTGCACGTTGTTGTTACACCAGATTCAGTGTTACTGAGTATTGTTTTGTTTTTCAGTTTTATTTTGAATTATCAGAAATTTGATGAGTGTTGCTGCAACACCAAACCCTGTTGCTGCAACACCATTTCCAGAAAATGATTTTTTCAGTTTTCTTGCAGAAACAGAGTAAAAAAAAAAGCACTTTTTTTTACTCTATGTTATGGAATTTTCTTCAATTCTCATCAATAATTATCCTTAAAACTAAATTTTAATTATTTAAATGTTACAAGAAAAAATTGTTAAAATAATATTAAAATCATATTTATAACATGAGTAAAGATTCAAATTTACTTGACCAATATTATCATCTTGAATTCTATCACGAAACAACAAATAAGAGTAGTCTAGATTTAAAAGAAGTTATCCCCTTAAATCCCAACAACAATAATTATCTTAGTTTCGATTATTTGAATTTTAAACATTCGTATGTTTCATTTTTTTGCGAATATACTTTCAGACCGAAGATCATAATGTATCTACATTGATGTAGCATTGTGTTTCGTCTCCGCAAACCAAAATATATACCGCCATGATTTTAGAATGCGAAGCAACCAGTACATGTTCAAGACCCGTGAGAATGCAATGAATGCAACAGTATACATTGACAAAAATTTGTGTATGTCTGGTGAGTTATAAAGTCTTCGACGATGGACGATGGCTACACAGTAGTTGACAATGGTAAAACAACAAGTTACAGATGGCGATGAGTTGGATTCGTCTCAGGAGAGCAGAAAAGACGAACAAGGATGCTGGGCAAAGCGTAGAAGAGGCCAAGCAGCAGCTTCATTCTCTTGTTTGAAGTTGCGGGCCTGAGTATGTCGGTCCGTTGTTCGCCGCAATGAACTTGTACGTTTGCATGGACACTCACCATTACAACTAAACTTTGGCATCTTCTGCGGAGATTTCCAATTTTTCAAAACTATTATAGTAAATCACTGTCTAACTTTGGAATCTTCTACACAGATTACCAACTTTTCAAAACTGTGTAACAACAACGAAATCGTGGTTAATGATGTGTTCTAGAGTAATTCACGGTCTTGCTGGATGTTTGAAGATGGTGTGTCCAGCTAGTAAATTATTATTATTATTGTGTTTGTTTAAAATGTATTCGCATGATAAATCACCTTTATCATTATTATTTACATAAATTTAAAATATACAGACAGGTTTATACATGGATCCACTTTAAAAAGTAGAGTCCACTTATGCTTACACAGTTCTACTTCTATATGTTTTGTTTTGTTACCGATATTCATTTTTTTTCTTCATATTGTCGTTATCAGAGAAAACAATATACAAAATATAGAGTTTGTTTTATTTTTATAACAATGTCCAGTTATATTAATGATGGTAATTATTTTTATATTATTATGATACAATGATTTTGATATATTTTATTAAATTTTAAGAAAATAAAAAATTATTTGGAGATGTTTTTTCCTAAAATTATTAAAATTTTGCTAATAAAAATTATTTTGAAAATTAGATATAATATGAGTATATGCTAGAAAATATGATAGAGTGGTTTTTATTTTTACAAGAGTGATTTTCATCTTCACACATCTTACTGTTATAAAAATGATACTCTTGTTATGTAGTGTTGTGTATATTTTGGAATTGGAAAGAGCTTCCAAATTCAATAATGAGAATGCATTAAATTGTAATCTTAAATTAACAACTTCATTCCAATGTCATTCATAACAATGCCACAAACAATGAACCATTCTTTTTAATTAAATCAATCAATTCACTTGATCTCAAAGCCTCATAGCACCAGGGAGGGTGTTTACTCATGATTTTATCGTTAGATTGGATTGTAGTTTAAAAGTAAGTTGGAGCACTTATAATGTAAATTCAAAATTATGATTAGTATAGGTTAATATAATAATATTAGTAGAAGTTTTCTTATTAAAAGTCTTGGACAAGTAGCGAACAATTGAGTAAAAGCATATACATTATGGTAAAAAATTAAAATGAAAATTATTGGAGCTGTGATGGATGAATTCAATTGGCATGTATATTTGGATTGATACCAATGCACTTTTACCATCTATTTAATTTCTATGGCAACCTAGTCATATGGTGCTTTTGGAATTGATCAATACTCAATTTTACGGTGAAGCTAATGAGAATTTGTTCTTATTTTAGCAATATATAATTTGGTCCATCAATTCCTTATAATGTTTTACATCTTTTTCCTATAATGCTTTATCACATCACAATTTCTCTTTAACAATAATCTAATATTATCCTTATTTTGCAAAATGATCTCTTATTTATGGCATTTTTAATATTAACTTGGTTTTGAAAATCGATATCTTCCTTTAACCCCGTTGTACCTTAAGTCATCCCTATTTTGGTTAGAGTTTGAAGTTATTTTGGGAAGCCTATTGTCCCCCATATGGTTTAACATAATTGATACATTAGATATCTAGTAATGGTCATGTTCCAAATGGGAAAATTTTTGTTCTAATGAGAAGGATAGTATATATTTCCTTTAATTTTGAGATTATAGGTTTTAAATTGCTCTTGAATTCATTCTATCTTTTTACAAAAATCTCCAAAATTCATATCCATATATCATTGCTGATACTTTTGGTTTCAATTCCTATTATTTTTCTTTTGTAAGTATTAACTTGAGAGAAATCTTGGAAAATTCTTTCTCATTTAACAAGATCACACGGACTCCTTGCCAAAAGAACAAGAGTAATGACTCCATTAAATTGGGTCAATAAAACTTGCTTTTGTTAAACACTCTTCTAACACTGTAATTAGGTTCTTTCAATCAACTCTCTGTGGTCTTAATTTTGGTAATTATATTCTCACACAATCCCTAACCCCAACAAAATCTTGATTTTTTCAACCTCTTCCAAAATACAAATATGTATAATTTACTTTAAAACAAATATAAATATTTATTTTATAATTAAATATAACAATATTTTTATTTTACTTAAAAAATATAATTCATTCATTGCATTTTTTGTCTTAAATTTTTATTTTATTTTTCAACATTATTATTATGACAAAATACAAAAATGAGCAATTTAGTTTCACATGTAAAATTCAATTTTCTTAAATCAAATTATTCAATTTTAAGTGTAAAATTCATTTTTCTTAAATCTATTATTCTAGTTTAGCATTTAGAATTCAGTTTTCTTAAATACATCATTTTATTTTTGTTTTAATGATTTATTTGTATTAATTTAATAGCTCAATATTTTTTATTTTGTTGTTAGTATTTAACTATTATTAATATAAAAGTGTAATCTCCTTACATTATTTGACACTAGAATTCATTTATTATTATAAGTGTAGTATGTATGGTATTACCTATTCAATTTTGCTTTGATTGTGTATTAGTTTATCTTTGACCAAAAGTTGGTTTAAAATTGGGAATTCAATTTTTTTTATTATTATTATTGAAATTTATTTGTCTATAAGGTGATTGGCTTAAGTGGGTTGTTTAGTAACTTTCATACTATTTTTTTTTTTTCATTTTTCTATTATTTCATTTTTCATGAATATAATGTTTTTGTCCATATTTTCAAATTTAAAATGACTTATTATTATATTAAAATATATCTTAAATATATTAATTACAAAATATTATATATATTAATAAAATATATTAGTTAATCATATTTTTTATTTTTGGCAATGACATTCAATAATATTTATAGTTATATTTTTGTGACAAAACAATTTGTCTTTATATTTTTTTAATTTAATTAAATTAATTTTTTTTAAACTAGAAATACAAACAGCTATTTAGCCTTTTGTTTAAAAATCTAATACACATTAAAAAAATGGTTATACTTTATTTGGATTTTTTCAAATTTAATTACACTTGTAGCAGGAAAAGCAAACTAAAATCGTATATATTTTTCCCATTTAAATTAAACCTATTAAATGTGAACAATAAATTCATGAAGTTCGTTCATATCACATCTTCAATGTAGAGAGTAGAATACGGTGTCAAATTTCTCCATAGCTTCCTCAAATTTTCAATGTGGGGAGAAGATTACGTTGTAAATATTAGTATGCGGGCTAAGTGACATCTGACAATACCAGAGACACAAGTTTCGTGTGTTCCTTAGACAATCACGCAGATTAAAGAACTTTTCTCCCCGGGGATCATGCTCAGCCATAAATGATGTACTTCATATCATAAAGTCCGTTAAAAGTCCACGATCATGGAAGATGAAAAGAGATAAAAACCTGCCAGACTTGACAGATCTCTAACTCATAAAGTAAGGGCTCTTGTTACAAGTAATTCCTTAAAAACTCATTGCGGGCCTCTGTCTGCTCCATGCAATAATTCAGTAGTTGACATGGGACAGAAAACAGTGAATTTAAAATTTAAAAAAAAACAAAAAAACAAAAATAATAAAGACATTCCTTATTTCTTATTTCTTATTTCGAATCATGATTTGATTGATCTTAATCACTATGAGGAAAAAAATAACTACAATTCCAAATTTATATACTAGTTACCTAGGATATTTATCTTAACCTTATTAACAATACATTATGAACTTTAAATATTCTATTTTTTATTTAGTTGATTGAATACTAATTTTTGAATCATTAAGTGATTGAATGATGGATTGATTTTAATTCATTTTTAAAAACAAGTGCATTTATGGTGAAAAGTTAAAATATTTGTATTAATAATATCAATTAGATTTATAAAATATTATTAATAAAAGAAGATGAATTTTTCTAAGAATCGAGATATTTATAATTAAAACATCGATATAGATGAGAATTCTATAAAGATTATTAACCAAAGTTATAAATAAAGTTATAGATATTCAAGATAGTAATAGTTTTTAAAGATATGTCTTTCTATATTAAAAATCCAAATTACTTATATATATATGACTAATATTATAAAAAAAAATCAATAAATATACCTATTAATGTAATTATCTTCATTTATTATATTATAATTAAAAAAATATGCATGGATGAGGTGTCTTCTCACACCAAAAGTGGACACACCAAGGCAAGTTGTCATCGTTTCATTTGACCAAAGGACCATGGACGTGGAAACATACCCCCATGATAAGCTCTATAATTTTGAGCCAAATCATGCTAAATGTCGATCCATCCAACATGCATTCAGCCCATAGTGGTTGCTCAATCATTTTATGTCATTTGGGTGCTTGTTCTTTCTCTCTAGTGGGGCAGCATTTAATCATGACCTTAAGGTTCTCAATATATTCTTTATTTAGCACTGCAGCACTTGGAGGGGGGCATATCTTCCATTTGTCACAATTGGGATATGTAGCAACGCCATCCATAGCATGCCTTCGCTTGGCTACTTCGTACTCTAGTTTGGGAAACATCAATTTCCTGAGGTGGACATTTTCCAACTTAAGGAAGTTGTATAGTCTCCAGTTCAACAACACTGCATTGTTCATGGTATGTTTCTTTGTCACTTCAATTTTCCTTCCATTTCAAATTCATTCTAGTTTTGTAGGTTAGTGAGGCTCTCAATAACTCCTATGCTCAATATTTTCTAGTTTTAAAGGCATCATATGTGTCATAAAAGCAATTTGCTTGGAGTTCTCTTATTGGTTTTATCCTTGTTGTGGCCTCCTCTAACGTTTCATCCCTTTACTTGTCCTCTAGACTCCTTCCAAATCCTATGCCCTCCCTTTCCTAGACTCCCTCGATAATCTCTAAACTCAATTGGTGCACTCCCCCTAAGACCTTAGTAGTTGGACTTGTCTTCATTTGGTTTTCTTATCACCCCCTTCTAGTCTTCCATTGTATCACTATGGACATGGAAAATAGTTCCTTGTGCGATCTTTTTGTTAGTGATGACCCTTCTCTTTGTGATACTATGATATGACATCTCCTTAGATATTGTGATACTTCTTTCTCCCCCTCTCTAGTGATTGCATCTTTTAGTTTCTCTGACCCTTCCCCAATGCCTCGTCAGCGAGCCTCGGTGTGCAAAGGAGTAGCATATTATCAATATAGAGCCCACAAGGGTAAAACATGTATACATCATTGCCTAGAGGAAGTAGCCTCTTGTTATTGTGACCTCACACTAAGGCCCATCTAGGAAGAGCTAACCCATGCCAAGGGTGAAGATTCCTCACATAAACTTAACCTCAGTGACACAGGTTCTTGCTAAGCTAGTATAATGGGTTTGAGAAACTTGACACACTCGAGGAAAATGTAATGAGTGCATACAAACAATTGACCTTTACTAGCATATGATGTTCATTCTCAGGAAAACCCTATTGGATCAACATGAGCATCAAGCAGGCATCCTCTATTTTAGAATCAGCATCATCATATGCACGACCTCGACCAATGGATGAAGCACTTAGAACAACGTCTCGGAATACCTCCCTCAATAGGGGGCACTGCCAAAGACAATAAAGACCCCATCAAGGTACCATGTTCTTGTCATATTGGGCTTTGTTCATATTGTTTCCTTTTTGATTAGTAGTAGCTTGCTACATTGTATTCAATGTTAAATTTTCATCATCCTATCTCTAAAATATCTCATATCTCTCTAGAGAGAGTTCATTTTTGGCTTATCTAAGACTTTCCACTATTATCTATAATCTCTAGTTTTGAAAGAAATACAGTTTAACACACAAAAACAATAATTTAATATATATATATATAATCCAGGAAAATATGTTATTGAATCAAAGCCATATCGTCATCTAAAACTTGTAAACGAAATCCCCGGATGCGGGTGATAGCTTGCCACCCAGGAATGGGCCACATGACCTGCATGTGCCGCCCCGTGGAAGCATTTAAGGCTACTGGATCGCCGTCAAATGCCAAACCCGCTAATGCCGAGGCTCAAGCTTTCAATGATGGGTACTGTGAATTTATGGCGATGCTGTGCACAGTTAAGGAGCGCGTCCACCGAGGGTTTACGACGGGTATTCATGGCACAGCCCGGCAAAAGAGAGACCATTGTGAAGGGGAATTGGACGAGCTCTAGCTGCCGGAGCTCTCCAAGAAATTGTAGTCGCAGAAGAGGGTGGATTCGCTGCCATTTCAACCTGTATTCCTAGTTCTCTGCGGCTCTAATCCGGGTTTTGATCTCCCTGAGGTTTCAACATTCGGGAGGAAGTGGTGGCGAGTCCCGGTTGGGTGCTGTGGGCACAATTCACCTCAGGATATCAGAAAATTTGGGGGAGGGCTCATGGCTAGACTACGGGAGCGCCAGGCCCGTAGAAGAGGCTCTGATAGAGGCTCTCGGGGAGGCTCATCCTCTCGCCCTCCGGCAGAGAATGAACATCACCATTGCTGCTGTTGTTTTTGCTACAGAAGAGCAAGAGCTCGGCCCCTCCAAATCGGGCAATTCACAGAGGTGGGCAGCTCCAGCGAGGGAGAGCCAGCTCTTCCGGCGTTTGGCTCCGTCGTGTTCACCCTTGGAAGCTCCACAAGCAACGAAGGGATTAATGCACACATCTCCGTCCTCTTCACTGCAGCACCTGAGGGAGATGACAGTAGGACTCCTCCTGGACTCGGGGATCCACCCACAGATGGCATTGGGACGGAAAGCCCTGCTCCGCAACCGCCAATTACGCATGGGACAAAGACTATGGATACCCCCCTCCAACCTCAGGCACAGAAGACTCAAGACACAACAGAGGCTAGGTGGGCTGCCATGTGGGAAGGAGTCCCTGAGGGCATGGGCTAGCACACCATTGTGGAGGAAACCAGTCCTAGAGACGGGGATCTCAAAGATGCTGGAATTGAAGACAAGGGTCTCGGGGGCGAAGGTCTCGGCGGCAAGGGTCTCGGCGGTGAAGGTCTTGGTGGTGAAGGTCTTGGAGGCGATGGGCTCAGCGACAAACATCTTGGCAACAATTGAACCCCTGGCGCACGCTCCAGCTCCCACCTTTTTCTTACTGCTCGAGTCTACGACTAAGGTCACTTTGTTTGTTCACCTACAATTTTTCTTCTGGTCTTGTCTCGGTCAGTTCGTTGGTCTAGTATGTTTAGTTTTAGTTTGTCCTGTGTCGAATTTTGATAGGCGCCCCTGCGTGGGCTGCTATGCTATGTTGCGCGTCAAGTAGTAGTGGCCTCGGCCTCTGTCACTTTTTGGAGGAATTCGACAATTTTGGCGATGCTGCCCCTGCGAGGGAGCTACTATGTCAATCCTAGGATACCCATGGTGCCACTGCTGGCCATGGAAGTACTGCTCTAATGCCTGTAATTTTTCCTGTACATACACTTTAATAGAATAGCTAGTTTTACCGAGAAAAAAAAAAAAAACTTGTAAACGAAATTATGTGATTAAGAATCATAATCTTTACTACTATGTCTGAAGTTAATCTTATTGTTCATGTGTATTAGAGGACTTATTGTTGGTATCTGCTAGAGGTTTTCATTTTGTCTCATGTTTGTTAGTAAAATTTGACTCTAAACAAAATTGCAACTACCCAAAAACAAATTTTATTTACCCATACTTGAAGTAGGATTTTTTGCACCCAATATGGGAGAGACATTATAATGAAATATCCTCCAATGTGATGTAATTTCATGTTTAATCCTAAAAATAAAAATAAATTTATGTGAAAATATTTTTATTCTATTAAAACAATAAAAAATAACATTAAAATAAAAATAATTTCATGGCATTCACTCAAGTTATTAAACTATGGTATGAGAACCCATGGTGTTGACCCATAGTATTCATCTGGAATATAGTCTAAAAAGCCTAGATTCATCTTAACTTCCGATCTACAAAGCACAAGGAAGGATCAATCTCTTGAGAGAAAATGTTTTACCTTTCATTTTTATTTAATAATTATTTTGAATATTCAAGTTTGATTGGCTCTTTGTGCTCACTAGCCTAGTGTGATAAAAATGTTGTAATGTAATGTAATGTCATGTCTTATAAACATTTTGACTAGATTCAAAATAAAATAAAAATAAAAATAAAAATAAACAATAAAATTTATAATTATAAATTATAAATATAATATATATAATAAAATAAATCAACTTATATCCATCTTAACTCTGGATCTACCAAGTACAAAGAGGGATCAAACCTTTTGAGATACAAACCTCTTTCCATCGTTTTAAAAACTTGTAAATCTAGAGTTAAGATAGATCTAGACCAATCTTATGTCACAAAATCACTTATAAGATTATATGTGGAAAAAGAATAACGAGAAACAAACTTTATTTATATTTTTTTCATAGATTTATTTTTAAAAATAATCAAATTTATTTAAATCTCACACCATCATGATAAAAACATATTACACTAAAACAATATTTTTTTCATTCATCCTTGGATACCATCTAAACACAACTTATTCCAAAAGAAAAAATTACGAACTTCCTTCTGTTGGCAAGGAATAATCAAGAAATGTTAAGTCCATAGCCAAAAAAACCTGAGCTGTGAGGTGAGTCGTTGAGGGAAGGATACGTAAGGTGTAGGGCCTCCTTGACCAGGGAGGGTGGAGAACCGAGATTACAATAGTCAAGAAATGTGATGTTCAAACCAGAAGACGAAACTGATCTATGAGAAAAGTCGTGGAGTGAAGGATACGGAAGATGTAGGGTCCTCACTGACACGAGAGGTTAAACAAGGATAGGGTTAGGATCATGGCGTCAGTTGTACGTCATCTAGGATCATGACTTAGGATCATGGCTTCAGTTGATGCGTTGAATTTTGTGGCTTGCTGCTGGACAGACATTGTTTACTTTTAAGATATAAAGGAACTGGTTATACGTTATAATTTCATGGGCAAGCTTTAATTTCAAAGCCAACTTTTAACACGGTAGTCTGGTTGGTAGAAGCCACGGAAGTCGTTGGCTCCCGCTCATAAGCAGGTCACTCTTTCGAATGGGCTCGCTTAAGAGTGTTGGTAAAAAATTATAACATTAAGATTATAACTATTAAGAATATGAAGGAAAAGTAAATTTACTAGCGTCGTGGGATTATAACTATTTAACTTTTAAAAGAATAAGGATAATTTGTTTCTATATAGTGTTTAAAAAATAAGTATAAATAGTAATCATCAAATTTATTGAATTAACTAAAACAATAATTAATTGTGTAATTGTATATTTATTATTAGTATAAAGGAATCATTCTTAATTAAATTCATTGTAAGGGTTTGAGGGTTTGAGTGGTGTGATTTCATTTTTATTTGAATTTAATTTTCATAAATTATATATTAAATTCAAATATTAAAATAAATAAAAAAATATTATTTAAATATATATATATATATATATAATTTATGATAAAAATGAGAGTTCATTGCATGTTACAAATTATAAGAAATTGTAAGCATACCACAAGTGTTTTTGATGCACAAATGAGATTCCTTATTAATATAGCTATGTAAATTTCTTTATTAATCTTTAAAAATAAATATCAAATTATTGTTATTTTTGAATTATAAGCATATGAAAACAAAGAGATATTCCAAATCTTAACTTCATTGATATTCTAAATCATGACTTCATTTAGTTTTAATGATCAAGAAGACATATGTCTATATTATGTTTGATTTGCATTTGAATCATGCAAATTAGGTGTGATGTATTATTTTAATATTATAAGGGTTATGATAAAAGTTTAAAAAGTATTTCTCTTTTTATATTAAAATTTATTTAATGATTGCTTGGCGTACGGAAAAGCTGGAGATCGCCCCCATTGAAGTCAGCTACACTCACTCCCTAGTAGCCAGTTGTACCTATGCAACTCGGTGAAAGAAGAAGTTGTTTAGTTGAGGTTGCTTTTTCAATGCATCACAAAATTTTGACCTCGATTGGATCATTATATATTGTTTTTCATTCATCTCAATACTTTTAGAGTGGAAAAAGTGGAGGAATCAACACAAAAGACCATTTTTATCAGTAGGACACACTTTGGAAAATTGGGGTGTAGAACTTTTTGGGAGCATTTTGAGACATCAAATGGTGTTTTTGAGGGGTAAAAAAATATTTTCCTTTGCATTGTACCTTTTTTCCCTATTCTACACACACACACAAAAAGTTCCATTTGTAAAAATCACCTCAATCAGAATCCGTATGCAAAAGTTATGTCACTCAGAAGTTAACCTTCTTGTTTTGGCCACCATAATTCACGAGAATGCCACGTTAACCCCCATTACTCAAGGAAAATGGGATATCCATATTATCATGATGAAGAATACTCTAGAAGAGTACATATTGTAACTCTGGTTAAGAGTTGAGTGACTCAAGCCTAACTACTAGTATGCCATCAGGTTATGTTATAACTGAGACACTAAGAGGAAAAGGGGTTACATTCTTTTAGAGTGCATTTGTTCTATAGACAAGAAAAGCAGTCAAGAGGGATAGGGAGAGAGAACATAGAGAGGATTTTCTCATTGTAGTTGCTCATGGGCCACAAGCCTTACTTCTTTGCACTCACAACCATTTTCTACCCAAATAAAGAGGGAAAAGTGGCCTCACCTTCAAGCAAGGCTTTATCCTGAAAGGGTTTCTAAGGTTACATCTTGGGTAAATCATGGTTTGTGAGTTTTTATTTTGTTTCTTTCTTTTTTCTGTATAATTATAAATTGTGTGTGTACACAATAAACAATAATTTATATATACATAAATCTAAAGAAAATTAAACCGTCATTGCATAGATTTTGGATTTCTAAGTATAATTTTAACAAATATATTGTGACAAATTTTCCAGTGAAATATCCATGGCAGTTTATGGATCAAATATTCTTTAGATGTCAAATATCAAAGTAATTGGACTTAAAACGATTTAAGTGTGAGAAGCTGAGAAAATTTTAGTATTTATGTTCCTTGAGTTATATAATACATTTCATGGACTGGCCATTAGATTAGCTTAGCTTCCATAACCTACCTAGGTTGGTGTAGTTCAATAATTTATAGGCCTTTAGTTTACAAATTTCATGAGCCCTCATATAAACCCAATGGAGTCAAAATTTATAATATTTTACATTATATTAGGTTCTATAATATGTCTAAGTTGGTGGAGCAGTTCAATAAATTTTATGCCTTTGGTTTTCAATTTTTATGACCCGTGCTACTTTCCAAGTGGAGTTAGAATTTATAATATTCTAGTTGAATTTGTGTACCAACCATTAGATTAAATTAGGTTCTATGGTATGTTTACATTGGTGGAGTTCAATAATGTTTTCAAATTCATGACCCCTCTTATGTACGTAATGGAGGAAAAAATTATAATAATTTGGGTTCAGGGAACACTAGCTAGATTTAAGGATTTTTATAAATGAGAAACACAAACAATGATTTTTTTTGGAGGAAGAAGACTTTATACATGTAACTCATATGGAAGGGTAGGAAATGTTGACTTAGAAAAAAGATAGAGTTAGAAAGACACATGGATAACCAAAAAATGTGATTGATGGCATGAGTATCCCTAGTATATCAGGGAGGAAAATTTAGGTTTCCCAAACTGAAATGACAACATAAAGAGTAGAGGACCATGGTGATCAAGTACTTAATGATTTGACACAAGGTAGATATGCATCTAAGGAAAATGTGGGTAAACCCTTTATTGGATATTTTTCCAAACCCCTTCCTATCCAAATGTTAAAATGAAGCTTTGTTGGATCCTATGAATATTTCTAGTCCATTAGACTATGGAAATATTTCATCTCATGATTATTTGGTTCACACAAGTCCTTCCACATACCCAAAACTTATTCTAGTTGTATTTAATTAGGTTCTAATAGTCATGCCTATGAGTGGTCTATGTTTCGCTTGCAAGGTAACTACCTTAGAGACACACTATGCCAAGTGTGATCTTGTTGCATGTACAAGATTCTTGTTCTAGCTTCTTAGATAAATGCCTACTTCTCTCTTGCACTCCATCAAAAACCTATGCTTAAAATTTATTCTATATTGGTATATCAATTCACACCTCATAGTTAATTCATATCATCTATCCTACTCCATCATAATTTCTTTCATCTATGATGATTCCATGTGTTCCTTCCTAGCCGAGAATTAAATTGTTGATTCTAAATTATTTGTAAAGTGTTTTACAACATTAATATGAACCTTTATTATATAAAACAAAGAAAACAAATTACCTCTTATCTCATCTAACCAGGGGGGAACATAATTGTTCTCAATTAAGTGTGTCTTGGACTAGGCCACTATGTACTACCTGGGATCAAGACAAGTAGCATAATAATACCACCTCCATCCCTTAACATTTTCCACAATTCCCCTTACATTTTCACCTTATCCATATACACTTTGCATTCCAAAACTTATGAATAGCTTGTAAAATGTCATCATAAAAGGTCTCAAAGAAAAAAAGAAAATTATTGTAGCTGAAAGTAAAGGAAAAAGGGAACAATCTGACCTTTGGAAATAATGCCCCATAAATAATTAAACAAAATGGCATAGTTAGTCTTGATGAAAAGAATAAGGCTCAAAATGTGTTGTATGTAGGCTTCAAGCACAATTTTCTTAGTGTGAGTTAGATTTGTGATAATGTCTATAATATGACTTTTCAATCCAAATATTGTGAGTTATGAAATGAACAAAATGGAAAGCTGGTAGGAAAGGTTATCAGGACTCATAATAATCTATATCTGTTTGATGACTCCAGAGTAAGATGCTAGCGGCATAGGAGACTTGCTCATATAAATTTTGACAATCTGATAAAAATCAACAAGATAGAAGAGGTAAGAGGATTTCCAAGGCTCACAAAGATCAATGACTGAATATTTAGCTCTTGTTAGTTTGGCAAGTAGACTAGGACTTAGTTCAATTCAAAGGATTTTGTAACCTCTAAACTAATGGAGGTAATTCACACTGATATTTGTGACCCAATGAGGAAACAAATCCCAAGAGGAGAAAGGTACTTTATTTTGTTTATTAATTATTTCAATAGAGCCACTTGGATAATGTTGTTAAAAGAGAAATTAGAAGCTCTAAAAAATTTCAAGATATTTAAAGCCCAGGTTGAAAATGAGAAAGACCTGAATCAAATTCTTAACATTAGACAAAGGAAGGGAATTTACCTTAAGAGAGTTTAAATAATATTATGAAGATCATGGCATAGGTAGAGAGTACTCAGTGGCCAGAACTCCACAAAAGAATGGAGTATTGGAGAGAAAGAATAGAATAATTTAGTAGCTGACTAGATCTATGATGGATGAAGTAGAGTTACCACTCACCTTCTCGGGAAAAAGAGTGCAAGAAGTTTCTTATTTTAAAATAGAACATAGTTGAGGCTTAACAGTGATAAGACTCCCTGTGAGATATGGAAATGGATGCCAACATTAGTGAAACATCTCAAAGTATTCGAAAGAAAATGTTATATCAAAATAAATGATAAGAATCTTGGAAAAATTGACTCTTGAGCTAATTAAGGTATATTCCCTAGATACTCAGTCAGAAGTAAAGGCTACAAATTATTCAACAAGAAAAAGGAAAATTTGAACACTACAATTAGTGGATGAGATACTATGATGATCATACCCATCGAGAGAAGACAATAACTCATATGGAGAATAAACAAGAAAACAAAAAAAAATGTTGAATACTTTATTGACATTGTAGTGGATGAGATATTAAGGTGATTAGGCCCATCTAAAGAAGACAAGAACTTAAATGGAGAAGAAATTATGGCCACTAGATTCTCAAACCATGAAGAAGTGGAAGGAGAAAAATATGCAGACCCAAAACCGCTTCTAGATATGCGAAAAAACAATATCTAGAAATTCAAATTATTGTTGATCAAAGGCTCGGTGTTCAAGCTAGAAGAACAATCCATGGTATTCCAAGTTGTGCAAACCTTACTCTACTGTCACAATTTGAGCCTAAAAATCCCAGTTAGGAAACTAAAGACAGGTCCTAGGTCAAGAAAATGAATGAAGAATTACATAAAATTGAGAAGAATGACACCTAAGAGGTTGTTCAAATACCCAAAGAGAAAAAATTTATAGGCACCAAATGGTTCTTCAAAAATAAGCTAAATGAGCAAGTCCAAGTGATAAGAAACAAGGCTCAACTAGTCTGCAAAAGGTATGCTCAAATAGAAGGGATATATTTTGAAGAAACATCTGCACCTGTAAAAATATTAGAAGGCATCATAATGTTTCTTGCTTTTTCTAGTGATAATAACATTAAGGTATATTTGGTGGATGTAAAATTGGCTTTCCTTAATGGAGATCTGGAAGAACAAGTATATATAGAACATCTAGAAGGATTCATGCTCTTTGAGAATGACTATTATGTCTACAAATAGACAAAGGTTATTTACGGGCTCAAGGAAGCCCCTATAGCTTGTCATGATATATTGGCCAATTACCTTTAGCAATAAGGTCTCAAGAGAGGCACTGAAAATAGCAATATGTATATAAAAGATGAAGATAATCACTTATTGATTATTGTGGTTTATTGAGATGACATAATCTTTAGCAATGATCTGGAGTAGTTGGGACACCGATTTTCCATGTGTACACAGAAATAATTTGAGATGTCCATGATAGGATAACTATTCTTCTTTATGGGGCTGAAAATTTCTCAATCCAAAGATGGCTTCTTCATCTCCCAATCCAAGTATCTAAAAGAGATGATGAAATTTTAGATGGAGAAATGCAGGTGAGTTAGCACCCTCATGATTACTGGTTATAATTTATGCAAAGTGGATGAGACACCTATGGTAAATCAGATAGTCTATAGATCAATGATTGGTTTCTTGTTATACATTATAGCCTCAATATCATATATTATACAAGCAATAGGTCTGGTGCTCAGATTTCAGGCGTGCCCTCGTGAAAGTCGTATCATAGTTGTAAAAATAATTTTCAATTATTTGCTAGCCAAAATAGACTATGGATTATGGTATGTTAGAGGCATAGATTTTAAGCTAATATCCTATACTAATGTTTATTGGGAAGGAAGCCTTGATGATAGGTAAATCACCTCTAGAGTGGCATTCTTTTCAGGAGATTACCTAGTGTCTTGGGTCAGAAAAAACAAGACTCAATCTCATTATCAATAGTTGAAGTAGAATAGATTGTTATGACCACCTATTTCAAACAAATTAGTTGGACGAATCATACCTTAAAGGAAATCAAGGTAGAGTTGAATTATTCAATTCCAATCATTTGTGACAATACTAGCCCAATCAGCATCTCTAAAAAAACTTTTCATCATTCAAAGACCAAGCACATTCTAATCAAGTTCCATTTCTTAAGAGAACAAGTTGTTGCTAATGTTCTTTTATTTGATTATGTGGAAACTAATGAGTGTATTGCAAATATATTCACTAAGCCATTAGCATGAGAACCCTTTGAGTATCTCTGACAGCAAATAGGAGTTGTGGCTCCTCCACCCAAATGACTCAAATTTAATATGTCTTGGAAACTACTAAGCATGTTGGATCATTTGAAGAGGAGGATCCAAAGTTTTAGGGTACATTTCTTCCATTGGATGCATCCATTTTCATTGATGTCAAAGGAGGATAAGAAGTTTCTAAGTGGAATGAGCATAGAGATGAATAAAATCATGCTTGGTTTCATGGGGAGCTTGGTCGATTGCCATAAATGCCAAAGGGGGAGATTATTGTGCATAGTGTTGGAATTTATTTCACATGAGAAAGGTACATTGATGCATGGTGTGTCAAGTTCAGTGGGAGTCATATGGTTGCTATAGTATTTTGTAGAGACTCATCATAATAGTAGGATATGCAAAGAAGTTATCACATATTATAGCTATGATGGGTAGATGGTTTGGTATTTGAGATAATTTCTACCTCATAATACCATCTTAGATATATTCAGAAATGATATAGTTAGAGAGTGCTCTGAAATATCTTTATAATAGTATGTTGAAGTCTAAAAAATACCTTCTAGATTAGGAGTTATAATCAGTCAAAGTATGCAGATTGAAAGGTCAATAGGAAGTGTTCCATGGCTCAACGTTCTACCTCTCCCTTGTGTTTTGTTCAAAATTTTATTGATTCAAGACTTAGGTAGATTTTGGACCAAATTCAAGAATTAGGCAATTCAACCTAGTCAAAGGTCAGGTCATGCTATAGAAGGTCGAGAAAGGAATTCCTCCTAGACCTCTGACTTGTGTGGGACTAGCTCCTTGTCGGGCCCATGTTCTAGTCAGTAGTCGGCCAATTCATGAGGTTATAGTAAATTGTCATAGAATCGACACCAACCTTTGACCTATATGGGACCCGATACAAGAAAATAATTGGAAAGGGTAATATGTGGAGCACAAATGATAGATAGGGTGGCATATGATGTCAACCCAGGGTGACATGACAACAAAGGGAGAGGAAAGATGGCATTCATCCAAGTGGTTCGAATCCAGGTAACATGTGCCATCATGTAAAAGGTGCCACATGGTCTAGATGATCTGAGCATGAAGTAAGCTTAGGATGTGAAAATTTATCAGATTTTCTTCCAAAACGTCATTTTGTAAAGTTTTTCCATGCATTTGGTTTTCAAAGTTGGATGGGTCAAAAAAATGGAAATGGATCCAAGTTAGCCCTCCAAGTCTAGTTGAGTAGTCAGAGGCAAACAAAAATGTATAACAGATGGAGAAGACCAACTCATGACCTTACATGTATTAGAAGGCACACCCAAGTCATATGATCCAAGGCTTGAATGGCATTTGTAGAAAATCGAGGTAGAAGGAAATGAGGACCATGAAAGGCTCATAGAGTTAATAGTACATCATCCACATTAAATATATCAACTTTGAGTATCAAAGATCTCTCACGACATACTAACAAGCCTTACAAACCTGGAATCAATGGCATCTACATAATATTGAATGCAAGGAAATAAGGACCACAACTTACAAGACAATTTTGGAGAGTGATATTATCTATACAAACAAAATTTAATGGTGGAGCACTTTGAGCATATAGGAGAATGACAATTAATTCCAGTGATGCAAAATTTCTAGAGTCTACTCACAAATTTAGTTTAGTTGTAGCTAAGGATCAATTAAGTCTTTCATGGTGACTTGCACAAAATTACAAATATGTAATTAAGACCATACTAGTTCCAGTTAGTTGAATTTATTGCTCCCATATGTAAGTTCTTAATTGAATTCCATAATGCATGGTGTGAATTGAATGCATTGGTTGATGAGCTAACAACGTGCCTCATTCATTGTGTTGTGGGCGAACAAAAATCTGAGAAAACATTGAGTCAAATGGGGAAGCATAATTGTATGTTGTGGAAAGAGTGCAAATAGAGAAAAAGTGATTAAGTGCATACATAAGGTATATTGTGGCCAAAGTTGATTATTGTGTGTGAAAAGAGGGCTGAGACCAACATTGATAGAGTAGTAAAGTGGGTAGTGTAAAGAATGATTGTTGAGCAGCAATGAAGGAGGTGTGTGTGACACCAGATCAAATATTTTATATTTTTGTGAAACTATTGTTGGCCTCTATTTCTCAATTTGAAAATTATATGAAAAGTAGAATAGATGGCTAAAGTAGGTAGTGGCTTGCATTCATAAGAGTTTGGTGCCTCATGGAAAGTTGTGCATTTCTAACTTAGATGGGCTTGGGGTCTCCTATGAGCGGATTCTCACAAAAAAAATGTTGTAATTAGGTAGGAGCTTAAATTACATCATAATAATGAATGGATTGGTGTTTTTCTCCCTTTCATTCTCCACGTAAAATCCCTATGTCAATATATGCATGTTTCTCAATGTGATGGTTTGTGTGTTCATGTAAATGGTTTACATTGTTACCTATGTCTTTTTCTGAGAGTGATCACATTAGGAATACGAAATATTGAAAGATAAAATAAGAATTGATTTTAAAATTTGGAAACCTCACTAATTATTAATTCACACCCCCTCTCTTAGTAACTCCTTACTCTGACTGTAATATTTAATTAGGTAATTGGGGCTAGTACGATTTTCCTTCTAATAGATGAAGTAACATATTCCCTGACCAAATCCTCAACCTACTCTACCAAATATTCCTCCTGTAAAACCTCCCTTACCTTGGTATCCACATCTTCCCTAACCTCGGTAACCATTTGCATTTCCTCAGTTAGTATTGCAATTGTATTCCTATGTCTGGTATTTCGTGTAGATTAGGTTTTTTTTTACTATTTAATCAGAAACATTGTGTCAAGTGGCTATTTTTCTCACTAATAGCACCATCCTAGTATTATTTAAGTTGTGATGACATTCCCTTGTATTGTGGCTTGTTATAGATTGACAAAATTTCATAATAGATTTCCACTTATACTTGAAAAACATGTGTATCTCTATCTAGTGCATCACCATATTTATAGTAGTCTTTCATATGTCCTTTGTTTGAATATATGGTGCACTATAGCTCATTTCATATGATATTCATTATGTTTAAATACTTTTGTAATACTTCCAAATTTTCATCTAGTCTTCTCTTTGTCAATTTGGAAGTCAATAGTTGATCATCATCTATTTATGTGTTGTGCCTTATTCAAGGCCTGTTTGCATGACTAGATATCATTCTTTCACAATGGTCCTTTAAGTCTTTGTAATAAAGTTATCTTAATATATATCATTGTGCGAGGAATTTTTCATCAATGGCATAAGAAATTTGGTTGAGAGGATCATAGAATCCTTTATCATATTCCTCAAGTGTTTGTCCTAGCTCCTATTTCATTTCTTTAAGATTCTAAGCTACAATTTGCTTTCTATATTTAACTTTGAAAAAGGTAAGGGAACTATTTTTTATTTCCACTTTTGACGACTTCTAAAATTGGGTGTATTTTATAAACCAAATGAGTTTTTAGTGAGGATGTACCAAACTAAGGCATCTACTTATCCTCATTTGTGATGGCATAGGCACCTAAAGATATTCACATATGAACTAGTTTCATTTTGGATCCTTATCTACGTTATGGATGGGTATGTGGTTTAGACCCATTTTAACTTTTAATTTAAGGTTTTAATTTATATTTGCAAGGGGACTTTGATTTTTTCAACTAATTGGGAGGGTTGATGTTGGAGTACATTGTAATTCAAATTTTTGATGATCGACTAGGTAGACTCATCCAATTCTTCTACTTCTATTTAACTAAGATTAGTAGATGTTTCTGCTTCTTTGTTTGATAGGATTGTCTCATTATTATGAAAACCTTTATCTATATACTTAATGAAATCCCTTTCAAAATAACATGGTGGCTTGTATTAGCTACTAACTGATTTAGATTCTTCTTCCTCTTCAATAAGTATCTTTGAAGAGGGGCACATCCATGCGCTATTTATTACAAAGGGGTATATTTTACTCTCCTTGACTCCTTGATCTACTTTCTATATGTCTATGATTTAAGTCATTAGTTTTACATGTATGCATCCATGATCATCCATTTTGTGCCACACATTGGAGCATTGAGTACCTATGTGAATCATTTAATGGAGGAAATCTCTAATGTGAGGAGTAGCATCTATTGTTGCACTAAGATGAATATCTAAATCAACCTTAATTCCTACATTACATTATCAACCTAGGATTCTTCTATTTATTTCAAGGATGTCACCATTATCTATGCAATAGAGTTCAGAGGTTGTTACATAACTAAACGAGTCTAATATTTCATCAAGTCATTCCAAGAAAGTATTAACAAATCCTTAATTTTCAAAGTTCAATAAAAGACAATTCAAACCAAAAATCTAAGTCCATAACTATTGTGCAACAGAAATTAATTTCAAGAAGATGCATAAAAACAAACCATATCTAATGGGATACTATTTGATCTAGTAAATGGAAAGAATCACTACAGTAATAAACAATGAGTAACTACTTTAATATTGAACATGAATAAGAAAGAGCATCAATCAATCGTAACATGCTTATTCGATGCAATTCATTAAAGTAATAGTATTAAAGAAACATCGTTAAAGATCTATTTCAAATGAAGGTTTAAAGAATAACTTGATTCTATAAAATAACAGTAATAAAGAATTGCAAGAAATAAGGAAACAGTTATAACACAAAGGAGCAACGAATCTTCTAGTGACTAGGCCCAAAGCCTTTAGAAGTTACTGATGATAAAGCTCAGAATGTGATTAAGAAAATATCTCTTTATTTCTAATTAATTGAAATAATAAAGGTATAGAATTACTGTAATGTCAAAATATGCTCTTGTTCGATACAAAGATACAACAATGAGTAAGAGTCAAAATCCCCCGATCCTTTTCACCCATCGATATCATGTAGCCTAATGGAAAACTAATGGATGTAGGTGAATCCTGAGGATTGAGAGGTCCTCAATATTTCACAGCTAAATGATCGGATTTCTGTTTGCCGAATTAGCATTCTCGTTCATATATTTTGCTAGCTCGTATAGCCAACGAAAGGTCCTTTCTTCATTTGGTGTTTTCATTCTATCAACTAAATAACAATTGTCCAATTTGGTTTTCTTGTGCATGAAATCAAGAAAATTTTAATACTTTTCATGTTAAAAACATGCAATATGTCGATGATTGATGTTACCTAACTCTCACAATGTTTCCTTCCAAATACTTTCCAAGAATGAAGACAAATATATAAAAGAGAGTGATTTATTAAGTGATGTAAGGGTAAAAACATACCTTTTCGATGACCTAAAACAACCCCCTTCTTACCACTTTGCATGTCCTCCTGCAAGAAGATGATTAACATGTAATTGTTTTAAGGAATAAGCAAGATAGGTCTCTTTTGGATATATCCAAAAACCTTTTTTATTTTTAAGTATTGCAAATGCTCTGTCATCTTAGTATTCTGCCAATTCATAGTCAAGATAGTACCCGTCAGGTATATAGAAAATAATAGGGCTTCTATATCGACATCCTATCCATGTAGGACCCATACATAATATAAGATTGTTGAACTTAACCAAACGAGCAACAGCTGCTTAAAAAATTTTGTAACCAAATGACTCTTTATTCTTAATGATGTTGGAGGAAGCCATCCATCTCTGTTTTGTAGCATGTAAGGCTTCTTCTTTAATATCCTAGAAATATTCCACTCCAGATGTTACAGTATCTTTATGAAGTGGACCTAGAGAGGCCACAATATTTGGTTGTTCCATAAAGTGTTTGAGTTGTACAAAAAGGTGTGCAGATTTTGTATGTTCTCCCCTAACCCATAGATCTAATTCATGCTCCCTTTTCTGGAAAAGGATATATGCCTTAGCCCACTTAATCTAATTACAAGAAAAAGAAATGAAAGTGTGAAATTGAACATCTCCAACGAAGGGGCTAGGGTTAGAATCCCTTTCATCCTCCAACAATAAGTTTTGTAAGTATAATTCACAGAGAAGATGCTTCACATTTTCATTCTTCTCTTTGCAGCATTGAATAAAGTATGGGGTTGATTTAAAATCCCTTCATTTTCCAGTCCTTATAGCTTTTACCTTTAATACCAAATACCCTTCAAGAAAAAATAGCACATAATTGGTAGCGAGTGAGCTACAAGACAAGGCATATGAATAAATGTAGGGAATGGTCTTAATTTTCTCTATAGCTTTCTGAAGTTGATTCTATACTTCTTTTGATTTATTCTTCTCAGCTCTGAGACTAGCATAAGTCTCATCCTCTATTGCGGTCAACTCATCAAACTTCTTCAATAAATCCTTATGAGTCTGCAGGGGTACTATTTCTCTTTGATACTATGCTAGAGTATGTTTTAGTTTTTCTAGTTCTTTCTATAACTTTCAGATGGTAGCCTCCCTTACCAAAGGAGTGTACAGGGGTGTATCCTTGATCAGGATAGTTGTATCATAGTTCACCACTGAGTCGGTCTAAGAGGTTGTTTCCACTGTATCAATTATTTGAGAAATTTTGGAAAAGTATGTTTGAACCATAGCATCCATCAAGTCCACAGAGAATTTTTTCTGAGTCTCCATCAAACAGGTGCAAATGCCTTTGGTCTAGGTTTATGCATTTTCAATATGATGTATTTTAGTTTGAATTCCAATTTAATTTACAGGGGTGTCTTGTATTTGTGTTCTAGTGGTCAGAAGGAGGTTTTCACTTTGAAAACAAATAGTTTTAGATTCTACTTTATTCTTGAGAGCCTTGCTTTCTTCTTTCAACCACTTCCTCAAGTGTTTGATATTTTTCCTCAATTTCTTATTCTCCTTGCTCAATAAATTCATCCTCTCACTATCTTCTTCCCTTGCCTCTTCAGTGATATGTTTTATTGGAGAAGAAACAATCGTTTTTGTTTTAGGTGAAAGAGGGGTTATATCATTACTAGGGTCTTGTTCCAATAAAATAGTATCTCTTGACTAAGTTTTTGACTCAAGGCTTTTCTCTATCTGTGTTTCTAGCTCAGGACTTCTTCCTATAAAGGAAATTTGTCCCCCTAGCTCCTGTGACTCCATTATATCTCGAGAACATGGTAAAATTTTTGTATGACTAGAACCCTCGAAAGAGGTAGACTGGATAGGGACACAATCTTGGTCTTGCACATGTTAAGCCTAACTTCCCTCCATATTTTCAAAGGATGGTATAGTCTCTGTATGACTAGAATTATCAGCAGAGTTAGACTGGTTAGGGGTGTGGTCTTGATTGAGTTTCCTCTTTGAAGAGTGTCCCCAAGATTTCCAAAACTCGGGCCACCTCTTCTTCATAAACTTGTGGAAAAGCATCATGTGGGCTTGCGAGGGGTGTATAAGATGGTCTCGCTTCCTCTGTCAATTATGTAATGTTCTGTTGTGCCCATATCCTATGAAAATGTCTTCATTTTATAGGGTCAAAAGCTAAAGAAGAAGTTTTCCTTTTTCATGCCCTCCCTAAGGCTATCGACCCTAAGGTTTGTCATTCATTATTTGGTTCATCAATATTATCTATAATTTTGTCAACACCTACTCCTACTTGTGCATTTTTGGGGTTCTCTTCCAATGAAAGTATGACATGAATTTAAAAATTGTCCTAGGTTAATTATTGTTGGGCTAATTCTCGAGTGACTATAAGTTTAATTAGACCATGATGGCTAATTGTAGCCTGCGGGTTCTTGTTTTTTCTAACTCGGCTAGAAACATCATGTGGTAAAGAATTTAAAATGAACGGCTTGTTAACTACAATCTTCTACCTAAGTATTTCTAATAGCTTAAGGTGTTTGGACCATATGACATCCTGTCAGCCATCACAAGTGATATATTTTTGAACAATTGTTGCCAATTCTCAACATGGCTCTTTCAAGGATGCAGGTTGAATACCCTTTCCTTTGCATATAACTTCTTCACCCGGCTCATTGAATACTTCAATAGCTTCCTACAGTTGTACATGCTTCTTAGTCCACTTTATGCCTTCCCTTGAGAGTCCTGAGATTTCGGTTATGACTACTTTGGAGGCTGCTATAGCTTTTCCTTTCATAGTTGTATGTCCATCTTGTAAATTCTGCAAAACTTCCAGTGCAACATCACTATGAAATCCCTGCATCCTGACCAGGTGTTGTATCCACCTAACATGTTCGACAATTTCTCGAGCATGTTATGTTATTTGGAATAATGTGGGCAAAAAATATGCCGCATGCAAGAGTTTTAATAAAATATTTTTTTAATATAAATGTACCAATAAAGGATCGATCAATCAGAAAAATATTTTTATAAATGTAATACTAATTAATCAGTCCAATCATCAAGTCATGGCAGAGTTTCATAATTATATCCTATCAAAACATTATAGCGAATAACCTTCCCCATTGCATAAGAAAGTTCATCCTCGTCCTCGAAGTACAAGAAAAAGAAAAGTATGCAAGACAACGTTTAATATGGCATGAAGTGAGCGGTAGATTTTGATAGGTGGAGTAAAGTGAAGTAATTAACAGTCATAGGAGTGATTAGAGATGATCGACAAAAATAATAAAGCATGTAAATATTCATTGTGACCATTAATTTTACCTTTTGTGATTGATAAAGCATGATCTGACATGGTATGAAAAGAATAATGACTATTGGCATCAACTGATTGGAGGGGGCTGAAGTGGTTTATTGAATAGATTTTCAATGGCTATACTAGTTTTTAGAAGTAAAAACACTATTCGATGGTATTTTCTCCTTTTGAATTAATTAAATAGGAAGTACTCTCATATTGAAGAATTGACAATATACAATACCACTCCAATACCACGGCAGAGCCACTGCTGCTAGCAAGCGTCTATAGCCTTGACAGGGTTTCCACTTAAACCCAAAAAATGAGCTACTATCCACAACTTATCAATTTTTGTTATCATATTTTATGTATTTCTGCAAAGATACCATTGTGCTAGCCTGGTAACCAGATAACCATAATTCCATTCACCGGAGCAAAACAAATTGCATAGGCTAGATTGTGATGAGACCTCCTACCCTTAAGACATATATAATGTCTTAAAGGCCATTCCCCTTGTGTGGTATCCAGAGTGGGAATGTCAATGTCACTTGTGTTAAGTCCTTATGATCATGGTAGGTCAGCTCGTAATGAGACCTCCTATCCTCTTTGAGAACAATTTATCTTATTTCCATTTTTTATTATTATTATAAGTTGAGGGAGGCTCACTAACTCCTTAAGAGTCAGGGATGGTGTAAGAAGTGAAAGAATGCCTACAAAATACATGCTTACTTTCCTTGTATTGTGTCAAAAGGTACTTTCCATTTGAAACTGTAAAAGAGAGAACCAGGAAGATGTTGATATTGATGATGAATCAAGTTAAAAATATATCCAAAGGAAAGATATAGAGCAAGTCATTTAATATATGAACCATGTCAGATTTGAAATAAAGATGATCAAAAATTTGTTAAATAAATCTTAATGTAATGAATATGATGCCTTTCCTTTCCTCGATACAAATTTCTAGCCAAATGAAAGACTATATAAGTGGAAGAACAATCGGTCTATTGGAAAAGATCGTCAACTTTTTTGTCAGGAATGGAACATAAAATTTACTTTCACGAATGGAATAGAAATCGCTCAATCGTAAATAGAAAAACAAGTGTACTTTCAGGAATGGAACAACAACTATTCTATCGAGAATAGAATGGAAAATGTCTTGTTGGGAACATAACAACAACTATTTAATCGGGAACAGAACAACAAATGTGTTGTTGGGAATGGAGCAACAATTGTCCAATCAGGAATCGAACAATAATTATTCTATTGGGAATAGAAAAGCAATTGTCTTGTCGGGAATGGAACATCAACTATTCAATTAGCAATGGAACAACAACTATTTTGTCAGGAACAGAACAACAGTTGTGCTATTAGGAATGAAACAACAAATGTGATGTTCGGAATGGAACAAAAAATGTGATGTTGGGAACAGAACAACAACCATTCAATTGGGAACAGAAAAAAAAAAAAAAAATAAATAAATAAATAAATAAATTGTTCTATCAAGAATGGTAGAACAACTGTCATGTTGGGAATGGAACAAAAAATTTTCTATCATGAACGGAAAAGAAATTTTCATTTTATTGAACAACTCTTATCCACTTAATGGAATAGAAATAGAGCAAATCAATATGTATGAAAGTTGGTAAAAGGGAACATAAGTCACTATTTTGGAAAAGAATAGCAGTTGTTTGAAAAACAGAACAATAGTTGTTCATCCAAAAGGAACATCAACTATAAAGAACACATACTTCTAAAGAAACTTCACTCATTCATGCATTAATGTTTACTCTATTCAATCATACAAGTAAAAGAAGAAAATGGACAACTCACAGAAAAAATGTACATTATTTATAGTTTAAAACAAATAATTTAGATGAAAGTAAAGCTATTGGGTCATCATCCCACGCAGTTAAAATTTGCATAGTGGGATCACTGCATACCTGTTGGAAAAAAGACTCTTTGGTGAGTGGCTTGTGATAAAGACACAACCGAGGCCCGTTCACCTGAAAAGGAGAGCTAGACCCATCAATGGTAATTAGGTTTATGGTGTCATTGCGGTGTACTTCATGAATCTCATACGGGCCAAGCCACCTTATCTGTAGTTTGCCTGGAAAAGTCTTGAAATCTGGAATCATAGAGGAGGGTTGAGTCTCCTTTCTGAAACACTTTGTTCTTAATAAGATTATAGTGCCACTTAGTCATTTATTGTTGAATAATTGATGTATGTTGTAGAGTAAGTAGTTGTGCTTCATCTAGTTCATTTAATTTCTAAAGATGTTTCATTTGGGCCTATGCCGAATCTAGTCCCACTTCTTGGGCTATTCCAAGAGTCTTTATTTCAAATTTGATAGGAAAAATTGGTTCCTTACCAAATACAAGTTGGTACGGGGAATAACTGGTGGTATTTTTCTAGGTTGTGCAATATTCCCACCAAGCCTCTGCCAGTTTAGCAACCTAGTCCCGCTCATGTGTTGAAACCATTTTAGTTAAGATCACCTCAAGGACCTTATTGGTGCTTTCAACCTGGTTGTTCTCCTGCAAGTGATATAGAGAAGCGATTCTATGTGTTATAGGATGGTTCGATAGGGTGGTCATAATATTATTTCCTATAAATTGTGGCCCTCCCTCTGTTATCACTTCCTTGGGTAAACCATATCGCACAAATAACTCAGAAAGAAAATTAATTATAGTTTCTTCTATATCCCTTGGCAAAGCTGCTACTTATACCCACTTTTTTACATATTTTGTAGCAACTAGTATGTAGGCTTTTTGGTTTGATGGTGGATTGAATGGGCCAACTAAATCCAATGGCCATCATTTCAAAGGTTTCATTATCAATTGCGGTTGTAATGGAATTTCATCGGCTTGACCAGGGTGGCCCATCCTCTAACAATTATCACAAGCCTGAACATATTTTTTTGAATCTTTGAAAATAGTGGGCCAGTAATAGCCCATCCGAAGTATTTTATGTCCAATCCTGCAACCTGCAAAATGTTTTCCACAAGGATCATCGTGGCAAGCTTTGGAGTGTCGTAGATCTCATCTTTGTGAATACATCATCGTATCTGAATATTAGACCCTATGTGGAAGATATCTCCACCAATCCAGGAAAATCAGGCACTGCATTGGACAATTAACTTCCTCTCTTTAGCTGATAGGTACCTTGTTAGTTTTCCCACCACTAGATAGTTTTCCACATATATGTACCAAGGTGCCTTTACTACCACAGAAAGCAAATGTTTGTCTGGAAGGTGGTTATCCACTGCTAATGGATCATTTGGTTTAGGTACCTGAGGCAGAAAATCCGCAACTGTATTTTCCTTCCCTGGTCGGTCCTTAATAGTAATATCAAACTCTTGCAAAAGTAACAACCAGCAAATGACCCGCCCATTAGTAATAGGTTTACTAGCGGAATATCTAATAACAGAATGATCAATATATAGAAAGACTGAATAGGATGTTATATAATATCTAAACTTGTTTATGGCTTAAACAATGGCTAAAAATTTCTTTTATGTGACTGTATAATTAAGTTCATCAGAAGTGAGATTTTTGCTGATATAATAAATAGCATAGGTCTTTTGTCTTATTATTCTCTGAGAACAATGCCTATTGTTGTGTCTGATGCATTTGTGAAAATGTGGAAAGGTAGCTCCCAATTTGGTCCTTGTAATACTGGTGCAGCTAAAATCAGCTTCTTCAAATCTGTGAAGGCAACATCGCACTTATCAAGCCAATTAAATTCAACGTTAACAGTTAAGACATGCAAAGGTGCAACAATTTTTGGAACAATTTCATTAAATCTATGGTAATACCCCATGTATCCAATGAAACTACATTCCTCAGTCTGAGTGTTGGGTGTGGGTAGTGTAAGAATTACCTCTACTTTCGTTGGATCTACCTGAATTCCTGTCGCAGAGATATAGTGTCCCAAAACCACACCTTCAATCATCATCATATGACATTTTAAATTGCTCAAACATAACCTGGTGGCAATGCATTGTTCAAGTACCTTTTCCAAATTTCGCAAGCCCTACTCAAAATCATTCCCATAGGGGGTAAAGTTGTACATGTAAATTTTGAGTCCTTCATTGATTAGATCGAAGAAAATTCTCAATATCACTCTCTAAAATGTTGTGGGAGTGTTGCATAAACCAAAGGATAAAACTCTGTACGCAAATGTACCCCATGGGTAGGTAAACGTGGTTTTGTCCTGGTATTCAAGGGTGATCTCGATCAGATTATAGCCACTGAAGCCATCAAGGAAGGAAAAAATTTATTTTCCGGATAAGGTGTTAAGAACTTGTTCGATAAACAGGAGAGGGAAATGGTCCTTCCGGGTGGCCTTATTCAACTCTTTGTGGTCCATGCAGATTATCCATTTCCCATTTTTCTTGGGAACAACCACCAATGGGGAGACCCACCGGCTCTCTAGCAAAGGATAAACAAAATTTACATCCATCAACTTTTGTAGTTCCTCTTTCACAATATCCCTAAGATGGGGATTTAACCTTCTCAGGGGTTGCCGAATGGTATGAGCATCCTTTCATGTTTGAATATTCCTAGGCAAAATATTTTTTATATTTATGTAGCACTTGAATAAGCCTTTGTTGTTGGCGGTTGTCGAGGTTATCGTTAATGTTATTCAATCTCGACTAGTTTATTGTTATAAATAGTGCTCATGGGTATAGGTTGATCATCTGCGTCATTGGAGGGATTTCCATGTGCCTCATCATCAAGAATGATCTTAATATTTGACATGTTGGGTTATTCATGAAAACTAACCTATTAATGAATTTGTTAATCACATTGTCCTCTATTTGATTTTTAAATTCAAGAGCTTCTTCCAGTGTGAGAGGATAGTGGATGTTTTCTTCTAGGTATCTAGGTAGGTGTGATTGAATATTTATAGTAGGTAGACTTAATTTAGTGGGTGGATACAAAATAAGATTTTTCACAACAATTCCTTGTGTAATAGTCATGTTCCTTGTACGACACCCTATCTAGGCATATTTTTTTGCTAACAAAGGTCGACCCAATATAAGAGATTGTCTATCTAGCATACTTCTTGCAATAATGACTAGGAAATCCACAGGATATTCCCAAGAATAAAAAAAAATTGTTACATCGTGTAAGGCCCCTTTATGTCTGACTATTGATCTGTCAGCAAGTTCCAATAAGGTTGAGGTGGGTTCTAAGGCTGTAATGCCCAAAACCTGGTAGGTTTCCGTATTTAGAGTATTAATGGTTGCTCCAAGATCTACTAATGTGTTTGGAAAGGTGAAACCTTGTATTTTAATGGTTGCTACAGGATTCTCTGGGTCTCCGTATTTAATTGACTCTTGTTTACTGAGAGGTAGTTCAGATAAAGTTCCTGCCACATGTACTTTTGATGGATTTCTCAATTTCTTCCCAGGCTTTTTCCAACATAATTCCTTAATATCTTTTGCATAGATCAGGATATCTTGAATGGTCTGGAGGAGCGGGATCTTTATATACAAATATTTTAATTCCCCTAATATATCAAAATCAGGATAAACAACAAGTTTAACTATTTCTAAGATTTCAGGGAATGGAGGAGAAGAAATTATAATTTTCTCTAAATTATGTTGCTCGACTATGTCTTCTCCTTGTTTGATTTCCATAAGAATCACATTCGACGGATGTATTGTCGGTTGTTTTCATTTTCAGCTTATTTTTCTTCTGTGGAAATAATACACCCTGACCTTAGACAAAGCTCATTACATTCTACTAGTTATGTTTCATTATCCGAACTTACAAGAATTTGTACATATTGGACTGGTCTATTATTATTTGGATTCGGATTTGGTTGAGCTAGTAGTTGGGGATGTACTGAAGGCTGAGGGTTATGAAATGGACTAGGCAATGTGGGTTGAGGTTGAAAACCCGCTCCCATGGGTAAATTTCTCATCCCCATGGGGCACTGTCTATTTTGCTGCTAATTCAGTTTCTGTGAGGTGGAAGCAACCCACTTTGAAGAGTAAGGAGTACTTGCTAAACTTTTCCAGAAAGGGATAAAGCAGAAGAAGACTTGCCCATCTAGCTTGTGGGAAGGGCTGTCCATCTAGGGTGACATGGAACTGTTGGGATTCCCAAGTGAAGAAAGGAGGTTGACCTCGCCATGACGTTATAGGATTTTGCTATGTATGATATTGGATAGGAAAAATTAAAGATGGGTCTTGTGGAATACCCAAGGGTCGTGCTTTCCATTATCGACGTTGTGAAATTAAGTATGACTACTTTGTTCCTTCTTTAGCTTCCTTGAATACTGCTTTTAACCCTGTTATGGTCCTATAATAATAGGATTCATAATTTTGAATTGGCTATTATTAGTCTTGTAATATTGTACATACTTTTTCTTTTTGCAAAATGTTTTCCCATATTAAAAATAAAAAATTTAAAGAGGGTAAGTCCTAACAGAAAAATCAGAGGACTAGAAGAAAAGGATTAGAAAAGAAAATAAAATATGAACCCCACCAAAAAGAGATAAAAAAGAGATATTGAAAGTGATGCAAACTTGAATCCCACTACTTTTTACTTTTCCTTGCAAGATAAGATTGTGTGCAACTTGTTAAAAATGCCACAATCCATGATGGTCAAATAGTTTAATCTTGATTCATTCATGCTTTAAATTTCATGTTGATAGAGAGAGAATAAAGATCTAACCAAATTGTTTAACCTTCACAAATCAGTAGTTTGGTAAATAATAAATAATGACTCAATAGCTTAATCTGAGCCATTGGAAGTTATAGGATTAGGATTAGATAGTTTTCTTAGCAAAGAAAAAGAAATAAAGGGCCGGCAGGCTCATATGCGCCGAATGAATGAAGAGAAAATGCTATGGCAAATAAAGGGTAGGTAAATGAGGCTTTGGAATGCACAAGGTTGCAAGCTCAAATGCAACTTCATTATTCTTAATCCTGTGTTTCATGTGAAGGAGGAATTATCAAAGAAATAGGAAATTCACAAAAGTCATATATTACCTTGGTTATTTACCCTAAAAAGTTCTATATAATTTTGGGCCTCAATACTAAATCCTATTCACTAATTTCCCCTCATTTCATTAAACCCCTACATGTCTAGTTTATTAATTTACCTTCATTACCCCTTCATTACTTTTCATTCCCTAAGGTTTTTCCCTTTCTTGGTTCCAAAGGACCATTCCCTCTTCATTTCCCCTTGTAAAAATATCCCTACCCCTTCATTTTACCTTTTCCCTTATTTCATCTCATTTTCCCTTGTAAACCCACTAAAACCCACTTATCCGAAGTTTTAAAAGTTAAATTTATCGCGCCCCATTGAAAAGCCATCCCCGCTACCCTTTTAACTTAACCCTTAAACTATTCTAACCTATAGTCCTGCTTTATATATTTCAAGCCCCCCACTTTATAACTCCCTGACCCTAACAAAAGCTTTGTGTATATTTAACCTACTGCACCACTTATCCCCGGGCCCCGCCAATCAATCCCTCACTCTTCACTAGAAACTTTGCCACATGATAATTATCTGATCACCCACCTCTAGATCTGACAGTCCACATCCTATATAGCACACTCCCAAATCCAATCTTTAGCATCCCAAAAGTATGTGAGATTCACGGTTTTGCCCAATCGCCCTTTTGGTACATGGCAACCCCATGTTGTATTGTGTCCTTTGAAAAAATACCACCGTACACTCAAAAACGATGTGATAAGCCATAACACCACCTCCCTGTGTAAGAGAAAACCACCTACTGTTCATACATTATTCTCATACCCAATGGTTAACCGATGTTGGTTAAAAACTAAAAAAGCCACCCTTTCCACTCTTTTCGATGTTATTTTGTTGCAAAAATTCAATGTCAACCAATTCTAATGCCCAAGAACTTTGCTCAACTATTTTAACCCATTTACAACTAGAATATGTTGCAGACTCTGATTTGAAGTAGCATAGATACCATTCATGCCTCAGAAAACATCTGTTGCTCCCATAGAAACCTGACTGCACACCAAATCTTTGTTTTACAGGTATTCTTGAAAGTACCAGAAAGGCCCTCTACTTAAGCTTTGCATAGTTTTTATAAAAGGTTAATTAATTGAACTAATTAAAAGCCTCGTGAAACTAAAGAAAGTGACTGTGCATCCAAAATCCCTTTCGTGCATGCTGTATTCACCTTTCTCACTATTCCAAAAGTCTTCAGCTTACTCCTTAAGCCAGATACTAATTAATTCAATAAAATAAACAAAACTATGGCTTCTTGAATATTTCTGAATGAAAAACTGCTGCAAACCCCTCACCTAGATATTGAGCACCTCCCATTGGCTGACAAGGATTTCTAGATCAAAGGCACTATTTCCCCTAGCCATCTATTAAAACTCAACTACTAGAGTAAATATAAATTCCTAAACCAAAATGATAACATTCATATATGGGAATCAAATTTTCCCAAATACTTGTTCCCATAGCTATATCAGTTCCTTGAAATCATCCACCTATGCCAACTCTGCTATCCCAAGCCAAAGAGCCATAGTCTCTCCTAACCAACATATTTTATTTAAAATCACTGGAGAGTCAATAAACAAAATGTTTTATATCCAGCAAAAGGCAAATGAAACCCTATTTTCTATTGAAAACCTACTTGAATTGTACTTAAAGTTGGACCTTCCCAAGAGATCTCAAATTTTTCAGACTTTCATCCTAGAAGAGGCTCATATTCCTACAAGCAGTCCTCGATACTTTGCCACCATTTTCTCCAAGAGGGCTAGCCAAATTGTAACCATGCTTTCTTGTATTCTAGAATATGCCACTGATGAGCATATAGATGACCTTATACTTTCTTTCCTCTATATTTTTTTCCCAGGCAAGCCTCCAGCTACAGTTTTCAATTTTGCCTAGTTCTTGGCAGACAGAATCCATGATCAATCGATCTGATTGCCAAATGAAAAAGTATTCAAATACTCTTTAGTATTGTTCCACATCTTCCTATATTTCCAATCAGACAGGTTTCCAGTTAACATCGAAAATATGGACACTAAGGGCCATCCTAGATCTGTCATCTTTTGGACACCCTTAATCTAAAAATATTCAACAGATTTTAGCTTTAATGAGTTCATTGATTCCTTTGTTCACCTAGTTGTTAATATTTTAAACAGTAACAATCAGCCCAAGATGAGTGATGTCATAAAGACATTTTTATAGTTGTCTAAAAACAGTAGAATAGGATACTGGTATTTATACTAGGACCACACTGAAATTAGGGTGTATGGATGCAAACTCACACCTTACAAGCTTCCCGAATATCTCCCCGTGAGGATATTTGCATTAGAGTATATCACGCAGATCATAAATTCATATGATGTAAATTTTCTATCAGTTAGGAAGAAATGACAGTTCAAAATGAAAAGTCGGCTTGGTCCTTTTATATGCAATAATAGGGAAGTTGGAGTAGAAGAAAAAAAATATTTACAGGAAATGAAGTTCACCAATAGTTTCAACTGGCAGTATGATCCTTTAGGAGTCATAAAAAACTAAGACTCAAGTTTAAATTGAGCCCTTTTATCCATGAGTCCAGGCGAGAAATTGAACAATATGCAAACTAGTTAGAGTGGTTGGAAAATACCTTAATAGGTATGGAGAAATAGATGGAAACTAGTTCCATTTCGCATACTCCAGGCCTATAGGACATAAATGCGAAAAGGACTAGGGAAGAAGGTTCTTATTCAAACAGATTTTAAATCATGCACCAGAAGAAGCCTAAGGTAAATCCTGTAAATTAGCAAGAAGAGACAATTGAGATAGTTGACGCAGTTCAAATCATTGATATAGATACAGTGGTCATAGAGAGTACAACTCTAGCAGTTTCAGAGGAAACTCATTAGCCTTCAGCCTCTAATACATAGATTATTCAAAATCAGCTTAGTATTGAAGTCTCTTCACCCAGTAAACCAGTGGTAAGAAAAAGATATAAAGGAGAAGTATAAAGAAATCAAGTTGAGAAATGAAGCATTGAAAGCTGAAACCTATGCTTAGTATTTCAAATAGACTCCTACTAATCAGAATAGATTACTTTTAGCTTTTGAAATTAAGACAGGGAAAATGCAAATGACCTTTTTGTAGCATACAGTACAACATCTTAAGTCATCAGCAGATTACAACAAGACAGAATTTGAAGTTTTGGCCAAGAATATTCATCCTATAGATCAGATTGCATTTCATAAGCAAGTAGGAGAAATGATATACTCAACAATGACCAACAAATCTATGAGTGTACAAAAACTTCAAAAGTCTCTAGAGAATATCACAACATAGTTTAAGTGAGAGAAGGCATCCTCATAAACAAAGGATAACATAATTAAATCACTAGAATAATTGGTTAGTGAGATTGGATATAATCCAAATGACATTAAGGAAACATAAAAGATCATAAAAAAGGAAAATCAAGACATTGTTGCATTGAAGAAGCAGCTAAAATTGCTCCTTCTGAGCATCCACAAACCAAAGAAGTCATAGAGAATCAAAGCCAAAAATATGAGATGATGGACATCATTGTCTAGTTGAATTCTCAATTAAAAGAAATGGAGAATGAGATGGATAAGTTAGTACATGAGAAACATGTCAGCATTGAAGCAGCTACTGCCACTTCTATTCCTATAGTTACTACAATATCTCCTTCTGCTTTGGCAACCTCCCTGTCCACAATAGCTCTAGTAACTACAACACTTCCCACTGCATCATCAACTACATCAGCAACAGGTTCAACAATAGCAACAACTCATCTTAGTGATGAAGCAAGTAAACTAATAAAATCCACGGAAGACATGTCCATCCAAACAAATGAAATAAATAGACTTAAAGAAAAAATAAAAATTCTAGAGGATGAAAAGAAACTGGCTCAAATCATGCGAGTGAAACACAGAAATAAAATAGGTTGAACGAAAGGATACAGAAGTTAGAGAAGGAATTAACATGGAAAGAGCCACTAGCCGAAGTAAAACAACTTTTATGTGACAATATCACTGACTCGGTCAATGATATTTGGCCTTGTATACATGTGATATTTAAGCAAAATGATGTGGTCAAAGAGGCTTGTGAGGCAATTCAAAGGGTTAGAGCTAAACTTGGAAATATGGTAGAAGATACCTCAAGAATAATCCAGTTCCTTAACTCAAACAAGTATGAATTGCAGGAGCTTAGAATTGACGATGGAATTGAAACCATACTAAAGGTAAAGAAGCTAATCACCAAGAGGAACCTGGTGATACAACTAGAGGATAAGTGCCAAACAATGGAGCTAGAAATAGCTAGGTTTGTGGTGAAATTTGATGTTTTGAGGTAGAAATGTATACCTAATCCATTGGTCGTTAATGACAAGTTGATGCCACACGAAGACTATGATAAGAAAATTAGAGAAGTGGCAGAGGAAGAAGACAACAATTCCTCCATGAAATGAATTCCTATAGGAAAAGTCCTTTACTAGACTTTTGAGAACCTCTTTTACCTCTAACATGAAGTGAAACATGCTTTTATAAACAAGCCCACTTTTGCAAAATACACAGAACTAACGAAATCTACATAAGAATGGTAAATATTAAATTACCAGATGCAGAGACTTGGGAAAAGTTGAATGATTTAATGTAAACATGCAAGGTAAACAGTGAATACAGAGCACTGAAGGTAAAACAACAAATTAGCTAAATCGAAAGTATCGGATCAAAAATAGAGTTTAAACATGAAAGAGTATCAGTTAAAGGCAGAGTAAAAGGACAACCAGCATAGAAAACAGCCAAAGAGAGAAAAAATCAAAATATCAAATCAATAAACAATAAAAGAGGGAGAGCTTGCATCAGTTACCTATTTGTCTTTATCTTCTTGCATGAAGATATTTCATTTTCCTTGAATAATTCATAAAATAGCTTAGGATGTTTTGTAATAATCTTTGATATAAATACTTCGTAATTCGAAGTATAGAGTGTGGATTATTGAACATTTCTATAGTTACATTGATCTAAAACCTAAGGGTTTATTGTAACATTTTCAAGTTAGCAGAATGGATTGAGTAATAAAGGCATTGCATTACAGGATTCATGTGTTGGGCCAGTTCAGTGAAGTTTCTTTCATTTGTTAAATTGTTATTTCCTTAAGTATTTCACATACATACATGTTTTCCAATTTCAATCAAATAACTGGAATGTTAGCTCAGAATTTGTTTAAGTACACTTTGGCTTGAACAATTATTCATTTTTTTGTTTTCTTCTGATATCCACAATAGGGAATTATTCATTGCTCCATAGTTTCGATTGACCTCTTTCATTTCCCTCATCATCTGGTTTGAGGAATCCTTAACTGCTGCTTGAATCCAATTAAAAAACCACTTCACCATCCAACCTAAAAGATTTGTATTTACTCAACTACCTTTCCCTGTGACTTTTGGAATCCATGGCCCAATGGTAAAAAGACACTTATATGTCCATCTAAATCAGTGATTCCACCACCAAATCAAATAAAAAATCAACCAATCTTAAATAGCTAGCCTAAAATCAATTAATCCAACAGAGTTAAATCATTAAGAGAGAGTTGTCTTTGAGCATTAGGAAGGCTAGATCCTGATCTCAAAAGTAGTTTGTGGTTACCTTTATTATTTCTTTAAACGCAACATGATAACCCTATGGAAATTTTAGAGTGATAACATAGTGGCAACCATACTGGGGATTCAGTCCTCAGTTCAATAAACCTTAAAGGAAATCCTAAATCTCACCTTTGAACCTTAAGACCAATTTAGGGTTGTGAAAGGTTTCATTAAAAAATTAAAAAAAATTAGAATGTTGGCTTCCAAAAGAACATACTATACTAGGGCACATCGATATCCAAACCCTGCTATAATTGTTGATATTCCAGGCAATATCTTGAGAAAAAGAAATAAAGTAGAAAGTCAAGAAAGCATTAGTCAGCTAACCAAAGCAAATTCACTTCCTAAAGAGTTATCAAACTTAGAGGATCTTCAATTTGATTTATCATTTGAGCATTCATTGTTTCATACCAAATCTAAAAGTTCAGTCCATGATACTGTAAGAGACCCTGCTTTTATTCAATTTATTGAATTAAATAAGAATACTGTACATCCTGATTCAAATCAACATGTTCTAGACACTTTTTACAAACTTAATGATTTAACCTCAAATTTGATAAGACACATAGACAAAGCCTATTTTCAACAGTCAGTTGAATTAGCTGCCCTAAATGTTACTACTCCTATGCCTTCTACCATTCCTTTAGAGTCTGTGAATTCATATTTATTTAGTACCACCTCATCTATTATTTCCACTACACTTCATTCCACACAATCATTCATCCCCAAGCTTCCTCGTCAACCCAGAGTTTTATTTCCATCTCGAAATACTCCAAGTTCATTTTCTAGCACTTCAAGCTCATTTGTAAGCCCTTCAAGTTCATCTTCAAGCATTACCACTTTACCTCCTAGCTAATCTAGAATCTTATCCATGGCTGCCAGATATGCGCCTTTGACCTTACTAGCTCAAGTACATGCCATGCCCCAAGAATATCAAAGTAAAATCTTTAAGTTTGATGGTACTCGTCAATATACTGCACAACACCATGTAAATAAGATGAACGATTATTTGAGTTAGATGAAATTGATGAAGAAGATGTTAAAATCAAATTATTTACACAAACACTAGTAGGAGATGTCAAGAAATGGTTTAAAGGTTTACCTGCTAGTGATATTGTTGATTTACCTATTTTCCATAGATTGTTTATCAATATATGGGAAAGGAAGAAAATTTCTTTACGAATATTGTTCGAATATGAAAACATTAGAAGAGATCCTAGTGAATCTGTTCAAGACTATTTGTTATAGACACTTTTGGGCACTTCAAACCTAATCATAAATGTCCATAAACTAAGTGCTCTTAAGCCCCTAAAAGTGTTGCTTCACTACCTAAAGGCAGCTGATTCCATCATCTCCCAGAAGTTCTCCACTAAAAACTGCTTAGAAATGGTCAAAACTGGACCATACTGAAAACCCAGTGTAGAGGGTGTGATGCATATCACCTTCCCAGTGTACAGGGTGTGATGTGTACTGAATGGCGCTTATGTAGGGTGTGATGGTCAGGAATGGACAAATGGCAGGGACAAAATGCGAGGTGGAAGATCATGGAATCTTCTAGAAGCTTCCCCTCTGACTCTTGCCTCTCTATTTTCGACCAGGGATGAGTAAGAGATCATCATTACCCAAGTGGAATCAAGAACTATCAGAGAGAGGACACTAATCAAGACCCCAGAAGATGACTCACCTCCCTACAATCATCTATATATGGATCCCTCATCACAGAGATCCAGAGGCAGGAATCTTATATCTTGTAGACAAGTGTTGTTGGTTTTCGGGTGTATATTCAAAGTTTTGGGTGATCTAAGCTTTATTTTAGGTGAAGAAGGGCTTTCTTGGTAGAGGATGATGCTGGGTTAGAACATATGGTTGTAATCCTCTTGCTACTTTTCATCTTAATAAAGCTATTCAAGTTTTCCTCCATATTCTTGTATGTTTGTTTATATATGCATTTGTATGGTTAACACACATCCGGCCTGTGTTATTTATGAATATAGATCTTTGTTCTTCGATAGTCGTATGTTGTTGGGATTCCACTGGTGCTCTTTGAAGCTAGGTAGGCGAAGGAGAAATGGCAAATCTCTATCAGGGAAGAGAGGAATCAAACAAGGAAATCAAGCGCAAGACTAAGGTTGGTCTCCTTTATTCCACTCTTGTCTATTTTCATAAAGGAAAACGAAAGTAGAATTTACTTGTTTGTTTCTAAGATAGCTACCAGTCTTAGTGGGAATGGCAGCATCCGAGTGGACATTATTCCCTGTAACAAAATGGTGACTCCACTGGGGAAAATTGGGAAGAAAACTTGAAAAAGCTTTATTGGTAGCAAGTTGCTCTTGAACATGACACTTTCCTTCCGCATCCAAGCCGGGTTGGGTTGTTCCGTTCACTAGTCATCACCATTGGTCCATCACACCATCCATCTTTGGGGTTAATGCTACCAATCCATCGTCAGTCTTGCTGATATGTTCAAGAGTCATTCGGACAATTCGCCTATGTCTCACCCACTGCAATACATTCATACTCCATTCCTTCGTGACTGCCACCTTGAACCTTGTATCGTCAGATTGTTTTCACCTCCAAAATCATTTGCTTCGTTCTGTGTCGTTGATGTGGGATTCATTAAGGCCCTCCTATGACGGGTCACTGCTTGTCAAAATCAGCTCATTATCCAAAAATTTTACTTAGGAACAACCCTTTCAGTGCTTTGAAACTTGCATGCCTTAATGGCAAGTTTCTCACTTTCAACGACAGTTTTACATTAATGGCCTTCGACCGAGAGATTTTGCGTGGTGTTCTATACCAAGTTCCTTTTCACACCATGTGAATTGTATTGTAGTACCTTGAGGGTCATTGTCATTATTTGTGATTCCTCTCATGTCTATTAACAACTTACATCATTGGTTGGTAATCAGGTGATGTCTTTCCATGTTCGACTCCAAAACATTTTTCACATGGATCGAATTGTACACTGAGTGAAGATTGAACGACTTTTGAAGACCCCGAATCTAGTTTCTCATCCAGGTTGTGATATATTTAGGAATATAAATACATAAAATGTACATCATTGCCGAAAAAATGATCATCCAAATCAAAGGATAATGAGTCTGAATCATCAGTTTTCCACACAGACGATTGTCTCTCCTATGTACATGAAAATGAATTTATAAAGCTGAGTATGGGAATGCCCACCTCAGCTAGATCATGAAAAAATGTTGTAAAGATAATGTATTGTATTGTATCTTATTATAGGTTGCCTCCCATCTCGAAAAAACTTCGGATCCTCATGGTAAATCATTTCACCCGACATCAAAAAGATTAACGACCTCATGCTTTAGGGGGCAACAGTTATAGACATTTTTGGGCACTTCAATCCCAATCATAAATGTCCATAAACTGAGGGCTCCTAAGCCCCTAAAATTGTTGCTTCACTGCATAAAGGAACAAGGTCAATTGATTACATCATCTCCCAGAAGTTCTCCACTAAAAACTGCTCAGAAATGGTCAAAACTGGACCATACTGAAAACCCAGTGCAAAGGCTGCGATGCATATCACCTTCCCAGTGTACAGGGTGTGATGCATACTGAATGGCTCCTCTGTAGGGTGCGATGGTTGGGAATGGACAAATGTCAGGGACAAAATGCGAGGTGGAAGATCATGGAATCTTCCAGAAGCTTCCCCTCTGACACTTATCTCTTTGTTTTGACCAGGGATGAGTAAGAGATCATCATTCTCCAAGTGGAATCAGAACATATCAGAGAGAGGACACTAATAAAGACCCTAGAAGATGACTCACCTCCATACAATCATCTATATATGGATCCCTCATCACATAGATCCAGAGGCTGGAATCTTATATCTTCTAGAGAAGTGTTGTTGGTTTTCTAGTGTATATTCATAGTGTTGGGTGATCTAAGCTTTACTTGAGGTGAAGAAGGGCTTTCTTGCTAGAGGATGATGCTGGGTTAGAACATATGGTTGTAATCCTCTTGCTACTTTTCATCTTAATAAAGCTATTCAAGTTTTCCTCCGTATTCTTGTATATTTGTTTATATATGCATTTGTATGGTTAACACACATCTTGTCCTATGTTATTTATGAATATATATCTTTGTTCTTCGATAGTAGTATGTTGTTGTGATTCCATAGGTTCTCTTTGAAGCTGGGCAGATGAAGGAGAAGTGGCAAAGCTCTATCACAGAAGAGAGCAATCAAACAAGGAAATCAAGCGCAAGACTAAGGTTGGTCTCATTTATTCCACTCTTGTCTATTTTCATAAAGGAAAACGAAAGTAGACTTTACTTGTTTGTTTCCAAGATAGCTACGAGTCTTAGTGGGAATAGTAGTATCCGAGTGGACACTATTCCCGGTAACACTATTGTACTAGGTTTAGTAGTATTTATAATGTAATCCCTACAAATATTGGCTCCGCCAGAATTGGAACTAATCAAATTTCATGATGGTTTTGACACTGATATGTTTGATGGTACTGGTCAATATACTGCACAACACCATGTAAATAAAATGAACAATTATTTTTAGTTACATGAAATTGATGAAGAAGATGTTCAAATGAAATTATTTACACAAACACTAGTAGGAGATGTCAAGAAATGGTTTAAAGGTTTACTTGTTGGTCATATTTTTGATTTACCTATTTTCCATAGATTTTTTTATCAATATGTGGGAAAGGAAGAAAAATCCTTTACAAACATTGTTTGAATATGAAAACATTAGAAGAGATCCTACTGAATATGTTTAGAACTATTTTACTAGGTTTAATAGTATTTATAATGCAATCCTTGCAAATATCAAAGCTCCACCAGAATTGGAACTAATCAAATTTCATGATGGTTTTGACATTGATATGTCTTACCAATTGAGAGAAAGAAACCTCGAACTCTAGAATAGATGTAGAATGATGCAGTTAGTGTAGAATCTAACTTGTTGGCTAAAAGAGCTAGAGTGAGGAATGAGAGGAGAGTTACTATTAAGGAAGAACCATCCACTTCAGATGTTAAGATAGATAGTTTGGCTAAAAGTTTAGAAAATTTAGTGGATAGATTAGAAATTATGGAAAGAAAACCACAATGGGATAATAAAAAACCAGGTCCTCAAATAAGAAATCCAAACTTTGGGAAGAATCCCAATACTGGTAAGCTTAGAGAAGGGCCACCTGATCAACAGATTAGACCACCTTTCCAAGAAGAAAATGCTGAATGTTCTCACCAAAATGAAGAAGATGAAGACACTCAGATTAACTTAATGGGAATAATGATGGTAATATTATTTTTCTTACCCAAGAAGAACAATAATTATGCATGTTACAACAATTACAGTTACAATCTGGAGAGTCCTTTGATTATAAACAAGGTTATGAATTTGGCATTAATGAAGTTCATAAGCAATATAATCTTAGGAGTAGGAAAAACACAGAAGCCTCTACTAATAAAACTGTCCAAACTCAGACCAAGAAAACAGTGGGAGCTCCTGCAACCAAAGTGCTGCAAATTCTCTCTAGGGAAACCCAAAAAACTTTCACTCCAAATATTGTAGCTAGTCCAAAAATTGTAGACATTATAGATACTGTTGTTGAAGCTTCAGTTGATATTCAAAAATCATTTGCTTCGAAAGATGTCCAAAAATCAACTGATACTCAAGCTTCAAATGCTATTCAGATTTCAACTGCTTCCCAAACTATTCCAAAACAAAGAATTGAAAATAGTAAAATAGTGGATGCCCAAAAAGAAACTGAATTACCAACTAAAAATAAGAAAGAAAAGACTACACAAACTCCAATTGCTAAGGAGGAAATTATTCAGTTACGAAAAACACGGACCCCATTTAATATCCAAACTGAAATTGCCAAATTCAAAATATTAGTTCCTTTAACAAAATTGATAAAAAATTATTCCTATAAAGCCCAGATCACTGAAACACTGAATATAGATGAAGGATAGAATCTATTAATCTAAATGATGACCAACTAGAGTTAATATTTGGTCCTAAGTTAAATGGAAAACATGAACAAAGTGGTGTTCCTCCATTCTACATTAGCTTGATTATTCATGATCAAATCTTACATAATGCTATGATAGATTCAAGAGCATCTCATAATTTAATGCCTAAAGAAATCATGGAAACATTGGATTTCGATAGAACCAGACCATACAAATATATTTTCTCTTTTCATTCTAGTAACATTAAATGCCTAGGCCTAATAAAAGACTTGTGTGTCACTTTAGTTCAATAGCTAGGTAAGAGTATTATCATGGATATTGTAGTTGTTGAAATCCCTCCAAACTATGGAATTATATTATTTCACTAATGGGGAGAAAAATTGCATGGATCTCTACAGTTAGACATGTCTTATGCCACAATTTCAGCATTTGGTCAACCCAAAAAGATTTATATAGAAACTTTAATGAAATACATGGTGAGTAGTACAGATAAACCATAGAACTATCCTATTTATTTTGTACATTCTGATATGGATTCTTTCATTTTATGTAATTTAGACATTGGATAAGACCATAACGCAGTTGTAAAACAAGAACATAAAGAACCTGACAGTGATAATATATTTCATGAATCTAGGTGGCACTTAGACTTTGATGGTTTAGTGAACACATTAGGAGCAAGTGCATGAGTTTGTATTCATAACATCGAAAGTAATCGTTCTGAAGGTCATGCCTTTATATTAAACTTTAAATGCATAAGTAACATGGCAGAATATGAAACTTTGATCTTATGATTGCAAATTATAAGAAACCTTGGAGCCAAGAGAATTTATATCATGGAAGACTCAGAATTGATCATAAAAAAATTTAAAGGAGAGTATTCTGTGAATAATCCTAGACTTATCCAATGCACGGAAATTGTTCTAGATCTGATTAAGGAACTTCTTGAAATTGATTTTGTTGTTATTCCTAGGAAACAAAAAATGCAAGCTCACAGTTTGGCTACTTTTGCTAGCACATGCAGATTACCTTTTCAGCCCAATCACCAGTATCCTGCAGAGGTAAGACATAGGCCTGTTACACTCGATAATCTGAAATATTGGCAGATTTTTTCACAAGATTCTCAAATCTATGATTTTATGAATGATGAAGAAGAATTCCAAAACTGTAACATAGATATTGATTGTATAGTAGAAGACATCATAGATAGTGATATAGATATAAATGTTGTAGATGTAAATAAACCCACTAAATTCACCAAAGCAGAAGTAGATAACTTAAAAAAAGTAGAAATATAAGAGTTAGTTAATGATGATTCTGAGATTTTAAACCTTAAAAATAACTTTTTACCTAAGGGACTAGTCCCATTAGGAGATTTGTTTGATTCAAATGATGTAGCTAGAAAACCAAAAATGGAGCCTTTAAGATCAGACATAGAAGAATGCAAAATAGGAACAGAAGAAAAAGCTAATCTTATTAAATTATCCAAAGCATTACCTCCAACTGAAAAGCTCAAATACATAAGCCTATTGAAAGAATTTCAATATGTCTTTCGTGGAGTTATGATGACCTCAAGTATTATGACACCAGCATTATTCAACATAAAATACCCATCAAAGAAGATCACAAATGCTTAAAACAAAATCTTAGGATGATTGATCCAGTTCTTATGCCATTGATTGAAAAAGAAGTAAAAAAGATGTATGAGGCACAAATCATAACACCTATTAGATATTCAGATTGGGTCTCTAATTTAGTCACAACTAGAAAGAAAATAGGAGAAATCAGACTCTGTGTTGATTTCAGAAACTTGAACAAAGTATCACTAAAGGATAACTATCCCCTCCCTAAAATGGACCACAATCTCTAGAGGGTAGTAGGCTTATCCAAAATTTCATTACTTGATGGATTCTCTAGATAGAAAGAAATCTTAGTTCAACTAGAGGATCAAGAAAAGACTACATTTACCACTCCATGGGGTGCTTTCATGTATTTGAAGATGCCCTTTGGATTGATGAATGTTGGAGCAACATTCCAAAGAGCAATGGACATAGATTTTCAAAAAGAAATCGATGACTTTTTAGTTGTTTACCAAGATGATATCACAGTGTTTTCCAAAACAGATAATGAACATCTAGATCATTTGAGAAGAGTTTTTATTAAAAGTAGATAATTTAGCAGTTCTTTGAATCCCAAGAAGACACTTTGTGGGCTAGAAGAAGGTAAACTATTAAGACACATAATTTCAAAAGAGGGCAATAGAATTGATCCAGCTAGAATAGAGGCAATCCTGAACATCAGTCACCCTAGGAACATTAAAGAATTGCAATCATTCTTAGGTAAAATAAATTTTCTTAGAAGATTGATTTCTAACTTAGTAGAACTAATTAGAGTATTGAATAACATGTTAAAGAAAAATTAAACACTTAAGTTGACATTAGAGGCTAATCATTCTTTTGAGGAAATCAAAGAAGCCCTTACTAAAACACCTGTCCTCATAATTCCTGATTTCAAAAAAGATTTTATAATTTTTTTTTGCTTCAGAAAACACTATTGCAGCAGTCTTGTTGCAAAGGAATGATCAGGGTTATGAGAAGCCTATTTCATTTTTCAGAAAAACTTTGGGAGATGCTACACTAAAGTATAATATAGTGGAAAAACAAGCTCTTGATTTAGTAAATTCCATAAAGAATTTCAGAGTGTACATTTTATGCTCACACATCATAGCATATGTTCCAAATTCAATCATAAAGGAAATTCTAACACAAAATAGGCTTGATGGAAGGAGAGGCAAATGGATTGCTACTATTTTGGAATATGATATTGAAATAAAACCCACAAAACTAATCAAAGGCAAAGGTTTAGCTAAACTCATGGCTGAATCAAACTATTGGGCTTTAGATATAAATTTCATTGGTGCTCTAGATGATCAGGAAGAGATGGAAACTCCACAGATCAGTGAAGGTTCTTTAGATTCACCTTGTTATACATATATCATATTTGTTTTAGTAAATTTACAAGCTCTTCCTGGTTTATCTAGAACTAAAGGTAGATTCTTGAAAATGAAGTCAATGAAATATTGTATCATAGACAATGCTTTATTTTGGAAATATAATGGTGACATTTTGTTAAATTGTTTATTAAAATATGAAGCTGACAAAGTCATGCAAGAATTTCATGCAGGAGATTGTGGAGGACAACTTTATTTGAAAACAACTGCTGATAATATTTTAAGGTAGGTTTTTACTAGCCTACCCTTTTTGTAGATGTCAGAAAATATATGTCCTCTTGTCACAAGTGCCAAATATTTGAAGGAAAGAAGAAACTCTTACCATTACCCCTCACACTCATCTCCACAAAAATACCATTTCAGCAACACGGTCTAGACTTCATTGGTGAAATTCATCCATCCTTCTCAACCCAACATAAAAGGATTTTGACAGCCACTAATTATTTTACTAAATGGATAGAAGCCATCCCTTGTAGACAAGCCACTGATTCTATCATCATCTCATTCCTTGAAAACAATATCCTTTCAAGATTTGGGTTCCTATAAAATCTCATTACTGATAATGCAATTGTTTTCAAATCTAATAAGATGGTAGACTTTTGTAACCGATATCACATTACCCTTGGCCATTCCACAACTTATTACCCTCAAGGTAATGGGCTGGCAGAATCCTCAAACAAAAGTGTTGTTAATAGCATCAAGAAATTGTTAGAAGACAATACGAAGACCTGGAACAAAAGGTTGGTTAATGCCTTATGGGTAGACAGACTTACTATAAAAAATTTCATTGGTACATCTCCTTATCAACTAGTATATGGAATGGATGTTGTTTTTCCATCCTCTTTAGGAGTACTAGTGATGAAAATGATTCAAGAAATGCAGGTAGAATCCAATGATGTCCAAAGGAGGATAAATCAAACAATAAATTCGTTGAAAGACAGGGAAGAAGTCTATGCTAAATCCCAAGTTATCCAAGATAAAGTCAAAATGATTTTTGGCAAGAAAAACAAAGCTGATGATTTTTACATAGGTTAAAAAAGTACTTAAATAAGATTCCAGAAGAGAAGAAAAGGGTAAACATGGTAAATTTGATTTCATATGGCAAGACCCTTATATCATTTATGGTTACAGAGGTAAAAATGCATTTCCTTGAAACAGTTTGATGGAACAGATCTACAAGGTGGACCAATCAGTGGTAGAATGTTGAAGCATTACTTATCCCCAGATTAGCATTATTTCAGTTTTATACTTTGATCATTTTACATAACATTACAAAGTTTAGATTGGATTGGATGATTATCTTTTAAGGTTAAAGCCTGAAGGGAAGGCACTAAACTTTGAAAGGTGTAGCATCATATGTATGAATAAAGAAGATCATAGAAAAGTAGTTACAAGGAAACGACAGTCAAAGTTTCAAAGGCTATTGATCTTAAAGTTCTTGATATTTCACTAGGAAATGCCATCCCCATGTGGAGCCACTGTTAGGGTCTTATAATAATAGGATTCATAATTTTCAATTGGCTATGATTAGTCTTGTAATATTGTACATACTTTTGATTTTTGTAAAATGTTTTCCACATTAAAAATAAAAATTGTAAAGAGGGTAAGTCCTAAAAGAAAAATCAAAGGACTAAAAGATAAGGAACAAAAAAGAAAATAATGTATGAACCCCACCAAAAAGAGATAAAAATAGATTCTAAAAGTGATGCAAATTCATATGCCACTAATTTTTACTTTGCCTTGCAAAATAAGACTGTGTGCAACTTGTCAAAAATATCACAATCCATGATGGTCCAATAATCTTGATTCATTCATGATTTAAATTTCATGTTGATAGATAGAGAATAAGATCTAACCAAACTTCTTAATCTTGGTAGATCAGTAGTTAGGTAGAGAATAAATAATGAGCTCATTAGTTTAATCTGAGCCATTATAAGTTATAAGATTGGGATTAGATACTTTGCTTATCAAAGAAAAATAAATAAAGTGTCAGCAAGCTCAAATGCACCCAATGAATGAAGAGAAAATTCTAGGGTAAATAAAGGTTAGCTAAATGAGGTTTTGGAATGCACAAGGTTGCAACCTCAAATGCACCTTCATTATGAATAATCCTATGTTTCATGTGCAGGAGGAATTATCAAAGAAAAAGGACATTCACAAGAGTCATATATTACTTTGGGTATTTACCCTAAAATGTTCTATATAATTTTGGGCCTGAATACTAAAGCTTCTTTGCTAATTTCTCCTCATTTCATTAAACCCCTACATGTCTAGTTTACTAATTTACCTTCATTATCCCTTTATTACTTTTCATTCCCTAATGTTTTCCCCCTTCTTGGTTCCAAAGGACCCTTCCCTCTTCATTTCCCCTTGTAAAAATATCCCTACCCCTTCATTTTACCTTTCACCTTATTTCATCTCATTTTCCCTTGTAAACCCGGTAAAACCCCCTTATCCTAAGTTTAAAAGGTTAAATGTATCGAGCCCCATTGAAAAACCCTCCACAATAACCTTTTAACTTGACCCTTATACTATTCTCACCTATAGTCCTACTTTATATATTTCAAGACCCCCACTTTATAACTCCCTGACCCTAACAAAACCTTTGTATATATTTAACCCACTGCGCCACTTATCCCCAGGCCCCACCAATGAACCCCTCACTCATCCCTCGTAGCTCTGTCATGCAATAACCCTCCGATCACTCACCTCCAGATCCAACGGTCCATAGCCCATATCGCGTGCTCCCAAATTTGATCTTTAGCATCCCAAAAGCACGCGATATTCGCGATTTTTCCCAATCGCCCTTTTGCTACGTGGCACCCCCACGTTGTATCATGTCCTTTGAAAAAAACCACCCTACACTCAAAATTGGTGCGATAAGCCATAATATCGCCTCCCCATGTAAGAGGAAACTACCTATTATTCATAGATTAATCCCACACACAAAGGTTAACCGTTGTTAGTTAAAAACCAAAAAAGTGCCCTTTCCACTCTTTTCTTTGTTATTTTGTTGCAAAAAATATCTGTCAACCAATTCTAATGCCCGAGAACTTTGCTAAACTGTTTTAACCCATTTACAACCACAAGATGCTACAGACGCCAAGTTAAAGAAATAGAAATACCATTCAAGCCTCAAAGAGCCTCCACTGCTCCAACAAAACCCTGACTGTACACCAAATATTTTTTTTCCAAGTATTCTTGAATGTACTAGAAATTACATCTCAGTGGTTGGAATTCAGGTAGATCCAACAAAAATTCAGGTAATCCTCTTACTACCTACCCCCTGCACTCAAACTGAGGTACATAGTTTTTTGGGATTTTCTGGATATTATCGAAGATTTATAAAGAACTTCTCCCAAATTGTTGCACCATTATATTCTTTGACAGAAAATATCGATTTTATATGGACTGACAAATGTGACATTGCCTTTGTAGAGTTAAAATGGCTAGTATCAATTGCCCCAGTACTACGGGGCCCAAACTGGGATTTACCATTCCAGATTTCATCCGATGCATCAGATACAACCATTGGAGCAGTTCTCGGCCAAGAGGAAGACAAGAAACCCTATTCAATATACTAAATCAGCAAAAAATTAACTCCTACTGAGTTGAATTACACAGTGACTGAGAAAGAGTTTCTAGCTATAATATGTGTTATTAGCAAATTCAAACACTATATAACAGGATACCCTATGGTTTTGTATTTTGATCACTCTGCTATCAAATATTTAGCTAATAAACCTATTATGAATGGAAGAGTGACACAATGGTTAATCCTTTCACAGGAATTTGACATAATAATCAAGGATCGACCAGGAAAGGAAAATCTGGTGGCAGAATTCCTCTCACGTGTGCCAAGAACATATGACACAGTAGCAGTAGGAGACTAGTTCCCTGATGAGCACCTATTTTCTATGAACACGAAAACACCATGGTATGTAGATGTCGCAAATTACCTAGTAGTGGGAAAACTTCCCAAACACCTGACGCCCAAAGAAAGAAAATTAATAGTACAATGCAGCACTCGGTTCCCCTAGATCAAAGTATACCTCTTTCACATAGGAGCTGATACGTATATCCACAGGTGTGTCAAGGAAGATCAAATATACAATATCCTAAAGGCCTACCATGATATCCCTTGTGGTGGACACTTTGTAGACTACAGGACTGGACATAAAGTCTTACAGATGGGTTATTATTGGCCCTCCATTTTTAAGGATGCCAAGAAATTTGTCTAGGCATACGACAGCTGCCAAAGAATGGGTCGCCCTAGCTAGTCTGGAGAGATGCCCCTGCATCCACGGTTAGTCATCAAACCTTTTGAGTGTTGCATGTTAGATTTCAAAGGCCCAATAAATCCATCATCTAATCAAAATTCATATATATTGGTTGCAACGGAATATGTGACTAAGTGGGTGGAGGCAAAAGCATTACCAAGGGCAACAGAGGACACAATAATCCACTTTCTTTTCCAAATTTTCATGCAATATGGCTTTCCAAGAGAAATAATTACTGATGGAGGGCCACAATTTGTAGGCCATAATATTTCTATTACATTAAAAAATCTTCACATTTTGCACAGAACCACATCTCCATATCAACCACAAGAAAACGACTAGGTATAAAGTACCAACAAAGTAATCGAGGCCATTTTCATAAAGACAGTCACCTCGTATAGATGTGACTAGGCTACTCGACTGCTAGAATCCCTGTGGGCATATTGCATGACCTGGAGGAATACCACAGGATACTCCCCATATCAGCTAGTGTTTAGCAAGGAAGCTATGTTCCCTATAGAATTTGAAATTCAAACATTAAGGATAGCCCAAGAAGTAGGATTGGATTTGAATGAACCATAGGTTAATATACTACATCACATCAATGAATTGGATGAAATCTGGCTATCATATCTTTAGCATACTGCACTGATTCAAAAACAAAGAGAAAAATGGCATGATTCCCTCATCAAGAAAAAGATATTCTATGAAGGTGACTGGGCACTTCTGTACAATTCTAGGTTCCAGAATTTCCTAGGCAAACTCTAGACGAGATGGTTAGGTCCCTATGAGATAAAGGAGGTGCACGAAAATTTCACCCTTACATTAGCCACCATTGCTAGGTCTAGCTACTCTTTTAAAGCAATTGGGCATTGAGTATGCCTCTACCACAAGCAGCTTACAAGGGAATCCTTTTGCCAATAGATACGTGAAGATTCCATGATACAAATTCTCGTTGAAGAGGGCAACTCTTCAACAACACCAGTCCAGTGAAGAATTTAGTTTTGAAACTTGTACATAAAATTGATTTTCTGTTTTCATTCTATTTGATTGTATTTTCTTAGAACAATAGAGATGATTGTTTGTCAGTTTTTTTCATGTTTTCCTTTGTTGTTTTGTACAGGTAATAGAACTTTTTTATGTGCATTTTTCTTTGTTGTTCTGTATAGGTAACAACACTTTTTTGTGTGGATTTTTCTTTCTTGTTCCCTACAAGGAACAATTGTTGTTCCCCCTATGGAACAACACTTTTTCGTGTGTATTTTCTTTGTTGTTCCCCATAGGCAACAGTTGTTGTTCCCTATAGGGAACAACAATTTCTATGTGTCTTCTTTTCTTTGTTATTCCCTACAGAGAACAGTTCTTGTTCCCTATAGGGAACAACACTTTTTGAATGCATTTTTTTGTTGTTTCCTATAGGGAACAACACTTTTTGCATGCATTTTTTTGTTGTTCTCTATAGGGAACAACTGATGTTCCCTATAGGGAACAACTGATGTTCCCTATAGGGAACATCACTTTTTTTTGCGTGTATCTTCTCTTTGTTGTTCCCAAAAATCACTTTTTTGTGTGTTTTTTCTTGCTATTCCCTATAGGGAATAAGTGTTGTTTCTTATAAGGAACAACACTTTTGCTCGTACATTTTTCTGTTCACTATAGGGAACAACACTTTTCATGTGTGTTTTTCTTTTTTGTTCCCTACAGGGAACAGCTGTTATTCCCTATAGGGAACAACACCTTTTGTGTGTATTTCATTTTGTTGTTCCCCTTTGGAAACAACACCTTGTGAGTATTTTTGAGAACACCCTTTCTCCCCCTTGCGTGATCATTCCTATCCTAGTTCACTCCTTATGATCCTCTTTATGACATTAAATTACAATAAATATTTAAGGACAAAAAGTATGGAGTCTACTAAAATAGGCAAATATCTTGAATATTATCATCTTTAACAAGATTTCTTTGCGATGATCGAAAAAGAAAGGACACAATTATCTATATCACTTCACTGTCCTCATTTCCACTATAAATCGAACTGATTGATTATTAGTATGATGCTAGTTCTCCCCCATACTGTATAACTCACTCTATTTATTATCAATAAGACTATGAGTATATGTTTTTCTATTGATATGTTCAAACTTCTTCTTCAATCCCTACTCTTAAGGAGTACTAATCCACCCTCTATATATAAAATGGGGAGTGAT
>APFE030535178.1:61593-89845 GCA_000404065.3 Pinus taeda | reverse complement strand
TATATATTCACTAATAATTTTATGATTTTTCCATAGATGGAGGATAGATGGTCTCATTCCAAGCCAACCTACCATGATCATAAGGAAGGAGTGAAGTGGCATTCCCACTATGGCCACCACACCAAGGATATGATCCAATGGATACAACAAGAAACAAAGTCCTTAGAACAGGAGGTCTCATCACAAGCTGGCCTGACCACTTTCGCTACTTCCGAGTGAATGGTAATGTGTTCATCTAGTTACCATGCCAACACATTGGTCTCTACTATGGACATCATAATGCACTTCCCAAATTATACATACAAGACCATGGCTCCCAAGGGTTAGAAAGCAACCTTTTCAAGGCTATGGATGCCTGTAGGCAATAGAAGCTCTGCTTATGGTATTGAAGTTTTATTTTCTACATCAATAATTATTATAATACCCTCTTCTTATGTTTCTATTTGTTCTACGGAAAGATTATGTCCCTAACTTACCTTGAACCTTTATGCATGAGTTAATCTTTTAAAATCAATGGCAATAGTTTTAAGTGGAATAATGGCGGTAAAGTATTATTTCTTGCATATGCTGTCCTTTTTCATTATCACATCACCTCACAATATCTTATCACTTATTGATAATTCTCATTACACACCTTCTTTCCATTACTCCAATATCCTTTATGATCCTTTAATTAATGTATGTACCTTGCCACTTTCATTACACAATCCATCACCCCTGTACTTCGCCGCGAGCACGTCATCGTTTCATTCATTCGGTCATAGGTGACCTACCATTTCGATTGGGAGCAAGGGCCTCAAGTATACTTATGCATGCAGTGTCATCTTTTCATTTGATTTTGTAGAACAATATCACACAACCCCCCAAAGAGGAAATCGCCATCGAATTTTTACGACATCTATAGAATGGACAATACTTGGTAAGAGGCAGACAAATGATTGTATCAGATGTTGTGACAGCAGAAGTTTCTGGGTTGCCGACAAAAGGACCAGTATGGGCTAGCAAGTGATTAAAGCTACATGACACTATGAAGGCTTTTAGGGATGAAGTACAATAGCTAATCAAGAAGGGTAAAGGCATTCGACCATCTTCTCTCAGAGAGCCATGGGGAGAATTGGCATGAATTTTCCATAATTATATTACCTGCGATGGCCGTAAAGACGTGGTAAGGCCGTGACAACTCAAACTTTCAGTAGTTTTAAAACAAAAAATCTTTGTTAATTTGCCTACACTATTTAATTCATTATTGCATGACACTACCAAGAGGATGAGATAGTCTCAACACACAAAAAACAATAGTTAGCCACCATTATCTGATCAGGTTAATAGTTAGTCACAACCTTGCCCAACAATAATCAACGTGGGATGATCTCATATTGGCCCTCAAAAGAGGTGAAGACCTGCCAGCACCTAACCCTATTCCAAAAATAAAGAGGACTACCCTTTCAGCAAGCATACCTAAAAAACGTAGACGATCTAACAGGTTGAAGTTAAAATAGGAAGCATCTGAAAATCTTCAAGGCGACACTAGCCAACCCATAGAATTATCCAACCCAGTAAATGAGAAAGACTTGCAACTAGAGTCAGGAGGACAAGATAACCTTGAAATAAAACCTGAGGAAGGAGCAGGGAATTCTGACAATGAACGAAGAAACGAAGTGGGACCCCCTTCAACACTAAAGATGAGTTTCCAAGATGATTCATTGCATGATTTCGAGACATGGATGGCCCAAGTCCTGACAAACATGAATGTCTACATGGAGCCTGAAGGACTGCTCAATCTTAACTTAGGATAAACCAAATCTCCTGGAAATTCTAGATATACTAGAATTTTATCTCTCTCAAAAGATACAAACTGCGAAGCAGAAACAAATATATAGGTTATTTAGGAACTATAGAACCAATCTAGTGACACACTCCTAGTAGAAAACAACCATGAGGATCTAAACCCAGAAAACATAGGCCAAGAAGAAGAAGCAAAGATAGAGATTATTCAAGAATCTGATAATCCATCTTGAGACATGGTCTTATTGGGACAAAGCGAGGGTGAAGAACTAGGCTCTTTACAAACAAAAGCTATTAACGAAACTAGTAGCAGACCAGTCACTCCTAAGAAAAGCTATAGAGCCAGAATGAAATTAAAGAAATTAATAAACGAACACCAGAAGCTTCACAAGACGATTAAGAGGTTTCGAAGAAAAATAAAAGAAATCACAATGGGAAAGGTTCGAAACAATACCCCTGAGGTAGTAAATGTACAAAAACTCAAATTGAGCGCATACCTACTCAAACAGTCATCACTCAAGAGGAACAACATGTAGATTTAGTAGACATAGCTACTCACACGGAGGTTTGGACCTACCACAATAAGGAAATACAGACAAAAGATATCCCTTCTCATAGCATAAGCACTGAGACAAGCATACAGGCCAAAGACAACATGACACACCGTGACCCCATTATACTAAATCTTTAGGAAGAATTGGCACAAGCTCGACTTGAACTAGGAACAATTAAAGCCAATTAAATCCGTGAGAGCTGGTAAGCCAATTGAACTAAGAGCAATTGAAGATTTTATAAATTGATGAAAGCATCATGGTGTGAAGGTGTAAAGGCTTCTTTGTGAGTTTTATCTACACAATTTTATATTAGAGAACGAGGTGGAAAAGAACCCTAACGCTTTTGTAGTAGATGTTTAGTTCCAGGCTTTTATTTCATTTGTAGTTAACCAACTCAAATGGTTTAAATCTTATAATGCATTTCAAAGATAGGAACATGGATTGGATCTCTGGGTGAGAAGTGAACCTAAGCACCACTTACAAATGTTTTCCAACCATAGGAGTTTGATGACACAAGAAGGGGTGATTAAAACCTTAGGGACCATTCATAAGGAGATTGTATAGAAAGGAGTATCATATTTCCTCTCCATTCAAGAAAGTTCTCTGACTACATCTAAGCTCAGATGAATGATCTCCACTGGTAGTGTGCAAGATAGGGAACTATTTAAATACAAAAATTTTAAAGCAGTTGCGGCTCATTTGGTCACCTATAGAAATTTCGTTTTGAGAGAAGGACCTTATTGGTTAGGTTGTCGATTTTTGAGTCCCATTATTCGATGTCCCCCTGAAGGTTATCGAGTTAACTACAAATTTCGCGAAGGAAAGGAAGGGCCCGCCTTTGCGCTCTTCGCTCAACATCATGGTTTTAGACCAATTTTTGACGCTTTCTCTCCAACCAACTCTTTAAATGCACTACATAAGAACTACTTACTTTTCATTAGGACATGACACGAGGTAAGCAGGGAAGCATGTTGAGTTATGAAATGGGTATGTATTTACTCTTAATTCCATCACCTTTTTGCTCTTTTCTTATCTCTTTCATATCTCAATATGCTAACATATTGATGGATTATGATAAGAAATGGATGAACTAATCTCAATTAATATTTAGCTATCATAACTAACTTTTACTCCTTTTTATGTAGATAAACAATGAAAGGAACAATTACTATTCCCTAGCAACGGAACAACACAAACCAATGAAGGTTGATTGGGGTGTGTTGATTGCGGTCAGATCAAAGGACGAATCAGGAGGATCAGCACGAAATGTGATGGGTGTCTGAAGATAGCATTCAATTGCGAATCCCTCATAATCGACAGATCTTGAGGGATCGCATTTATCTTTTACCTTTTTCAGACTATAAAATCAAAAGATTGTAGGAGGAAAGGGGATCTATCTATGTTATTTCAAATTTTAATTTTAATTTATAGACTCGTGTTGTTGGAGAATAAGACTATATATTAATCCTACTTGAGTTCAATGATTAATATATAATTGACGTTGTTGTTCACTCGTATTATTTGAAATAGCTAAGCGTTATTTGCTAGTGGCTAAGGGCCCGGCCTCTAGTGGATTCAACTCTTCCCTTGTGTTATATATTTCTAATTCTCACAAGTTTGATTGGTTTTATAGTTTTCCAATTTTCTGCGAGTTTATCTTATTTGCTATTTATCGCTTTCCTAAATTGAAGTCAATACATTTTGTTTACATGTTTTACAGCACTGTCGTTGGATTCAATTTACTCTTATTGTAGATTAAATTATTTAGCCATTAAGATAGTGAATCGTATTGATTTAATCAGTTGTAAGAGTTTGGTTATCGCTATTGAACTCTCAAGTTGACGTCATTTCCATTTGGATTGCTTAGTAGAGATTGAGTGTGATTTAGATTGAATCAGCTAAGAAGAGATTGATTATTGCTACTATGCTTTCGATTGATGCTATTGTTAATTGAATTTCTTGTGTGAGATTTCATTACAATTCAGTAGAGGATTAAGTCTTGATGCTTAGATGCAATATTTCCTTTAACAGTTGCAATTTGATTTTTATAAATGCATCCATTTACTCTTGTATGAAAGGTTTGTAGTTCATTTTAAGAAACATTACTCTCTGGATTCATAGCATGCACATATTGTGTACACTCTTGGAATAAGAGGACTTGCCTAGGTTGACGATTAATGTGGGGTAACTAGGAGTTTTAATAGACACCTTTTATTAGCCAATAGTTGAGAAATATTCATATTGTTGGCCATTGATGCTAAATGTTGAGCACTCCCACAAATAACTTGAATCTACACGGGCTTCCCAAAATTATGAAAACTCTTGCCAATATCTTTCACAAAATTTTAAACCTCCTACCAATAACACACACTTTATATATATAAATCAACTCTCCTAACCTATAGCTCTGATACCATGTTAAATCTTACAAGAGAATTCATATGAAAACATAAACAAAACTAATGAACAGATATAAAAGAAGTCTGATTCTCAATTTACGAGCTAAACTCTCATTGGAATCTCTTATCTTCATAAGATCAATGAATACATTATTATATAGCCCACATATTTCTAATTTCATTATGCATTATCTGATAATCTACCCTTTTTTTTTATTATCAAAGGAGGCATGGGACACTTTGCAACAAGCATATCAAGGAAGTGATAAGGTCAAAATTTTTAAGTTGTAGTCATTAACAAGAGAATTTGAAACCTTGTGCATACAAAACTTTGAATTTATTCACGATTTTCTCACTAGATTTATGGGTGTAGTGAATGAAATTAGGTCTTATCGAGAAGATTTAAAACATCAAAAAATTGTTGAGAAGATTTTAAGAAGTTTGCCTACAAAATTTGATGTGGTTGTTGTTGCTATTGAGGCATCTAACGATATAAATCAATTTTTTGTGAATGATCTAATGGGGTCTCTTCAATCTCATGAGCAAAGAATCAATAGATCTTGTGAAAAATCTATTGACCAATCTTTTCAAGCAAGAGGAAATATTTTCAAAGACAAAAGTGGTTCCTCTCATGAGGAAAGCTAGAACACTTTTCGAAGAGGAAGAGGAAGAGGAAAAACATACAGAGGAAGCAGAGGTCGAGGAAGATTTGTTTCTGCATACAACAAAGGAAGAGGTAATGATGATAGTGATGGATGGAAAAGATCTAATAAATCCCAAGTTCAATGCTTTTATTGTAAAAGATTTCACCATTATGAAAGAAATTGTTGGAAAAAACAAACACAACAAGTTAATTTTTCTGAAGAAAAATAAGAGCTTTTCACTTCATTCTTGGCTTCTAATTCAACTAAGAATGTTTCCAAAGAGGTGTGGCTTATGGAGAGTGGTTGCAACAATCACATGATAGGAAACAAAGATGGCTTTGTAGGGATAGGTGAATCTACAAAATGTGATGTACTGTTGGGAGATGACAAGCTTATTGAAGCTAAAGGTAAGGGAACAATTCCTATGAAGACAAAACAAGGAAAACAAAGGCACATTAATGATGTTTTATATGTTCCTCATCTAGCACATAATTTGTTGTGTGTGGGGCAGCTCCTTGAAAAGGCATATTTAATTGTTTTCAAGGACAAGCAATGCATAATCTATGGTAAAAATGATCACAATGAAATTATTGCTAAGACTAATATGCTGCAAAATAGAATTTTTGCTTTCAAACTCCCTTGTGAAGCAAGTACAACATTAAATGTTAATTATGATGATAGTTCCTCCCTATGGCACATAAGGTATGGACATTTCAATATGAAAGGCTTGAAATTCTTATATAACAAGAAAATTTGAAAGGGTTACGAGTTATGGGTTCTACCGATAAAGTTTGTGAAGGGTGTATTCTTGATAAGCAACATAGAGATTCATTTCTAGTAGGAAAATCATGGAGAGCAAGTAAACCATTGGATCTAGTGAATGCAAATATATGTGGTCCTATGGAAACCTTGTCTCTCAACAAAAATAAGTATTCATTATTTTTGTGCATGGTTTTAGTAGAAGAACATGGGTATATTTCATTAGAGAAAAATCTCATGCATTTGTCATATTTCAACAATTTAAAGCTCTTGTGGAAAATCAAAGTGGTTATTGTCTAAAAACATTACGCATAGATAGAGGGGGAGAATTCACTTCTAATAAGTTTGATTCTTATTGTTAAAATGAATGTCATTCAAAGGAAATCAATAGCTAGTTATACTCCACAACAGAATGGCATTGCAAAACATAAGAATAGAGGAATTGTTGAGATGGGTAGGAGCATTATGAAAGGTAAAAACCTTCCAAACATTTTTTGGGCTGAAACTGTAGCTACATCTATTTATTTTCTTAATAGATGCCCAACAAGAAGTGTGCAAAATATTACCCCTTATGAAGCATGGTGTGGAAGAAAACCCAATATTTCTCATTTAAGAGTCTTTGATTGCATTGCATATGCCCATGTTCTTGCTGAAAAGAGAAAAAAAATTGATGATAAAACTATGAAATACATTTTTATTGGACATTGTGAGGAAACCAATGGTCATAGATTGTACAATCCGCAAACTGAAAAATTAATGATTAGTCGTGATGTGTTATTTGATGAGAAAGAAGAATGGCAGTGAAATCATGATGTGCAGCAATAAACTCCAAGTATTGTTGTACAAGAAGATGAATATTTTGTTTCTGCAAATCCATCTAGTGATTAAAATACTTTAGAGGCCACATCCACTCCATCATCTTCTGCTACTTCAAAACCTGTTTCAAGTCCAAGTCCTCCTCCAAGAAGGACAAAACCTTTAAATGAAATTTATGGTTATACTAATTTTGCTTTGATGTCTCAGATTAAAGTAGAACCAAGATGTTTTGAACATGCAGTAAAAGAGTTAGTTTGGTGCAAAGCAATAGATGAAGAGATGGTAGCAATTAAAAAGAATGCAACATGGGAGCTTGTGGATCCTCCTACTAAAAAAGAAGTCATTGGGGTGAAATGGTTGTATAAAACCAGGTATGCAGCTAATGGATCAATATGAAGGCACAAAGCAAGGTTAGTAGAAAGGGATATGCTTAACAACTAGGTATTGACTACAATGAAACATATGCTCCTGTTGCAAGATTTGATACAATTAGAACTCTTTTGGCATTGGCAACACAATATAAATGGTTAGTTTATCAATTTGATGTTAAATCAACCTTTCTAAATTGTGAGTTGAAAGAAGATGTATATGTTCACTAACCCCAAGGATATGAAGAAGCAGAAAACGAATACAAAGTCTACAAACTAAAAAAGCCTCTTTATGGGCTTAAACAAGCTCCAAGAGCATGGTACAGCTGAATTAACACTTATTTTTTGAAAAAGGGGTTTAATAGAAGTGAAAATTGTTAAACACACACATGGGAGCAACAGAATGTGAAAGATAAAACATGAGTACATTTTTTATTAACAAATGATATACACTTATAGTACATGGTTTGACCATTGGGTTCCACATCCCAAGGTCTCTTGGAATTCCCTAGTCTATTCAGCTCCCACACTAACCCATAGAGGATTATGTGTCCAACATTCCCCCCCTTACTCCGAAGGGTTATGTGTGAGTCCAAGAAGAGAGCTGTAATACAAAATGTGAAAAAATGCATGGCAACACTAGGCTAAATGTTCTCTCTGAAATTTTGGTATAGAGGGCGGTGGTTTAAGGATGACCGCCAACACTAGAATGCTTAGTGAAATTCCTAGAACTCTTCCCAGTTTGGCATGAAGTTGAAATCTTCTACTAGAGGAAGGTCTCCTATTGTTTTGAAGAGGGAAACCTTCAACCAATAAAGGGATGTCTCAACCTGCATAAAAGGGAGAACTTCAACCTCAAAAGGGAAGTCTCAACCTATGATGGTTTAAGGATGACCAACAACACTGGAATGCTTAACGCAATCCCTGGAACTCTTCAAAGTCTGGCAAGAAGATGAAGTCTTCTGCTAGAGGAAGTGTCCCTAACTCTATTCTTGGAATTCTTTCAAAACTGGCAAGAAGTTGAAGTCTTCTGCTAGAGGAAGTGTCCCAAATTGCCAATTAGGGCATGCTTAGGGGTATCTTTGTCTCTAGCTACAACTTTGAAATTGATGTGGTAGGTTGTGGCTCAGGCTCGCTTGATGTGGCTTTGAAGCTTGTAGATGACCATCATTTCCCCCCCCTGTCAGTTACAAGGTGATCTGATGGAGAAAACTCAACTACAAGACTATTTAATACTCTTGAACAAGTTCTAATATGTTACTAAAATATCTTCTTGGTTGTCGATGCCCATTGTTAAGAAGTGATCCATCCAAGATGGATCTTTGTTCTTGCAGGAGGCTTGTTTCTGAAGCATATGTTTGAAGAATGATTGGTTTTATGACAGTGCTTACATGGATGAAGATCAAAGGAGTGATATTTTAGATGGCCAACTCAGTCATAGTGTTGGCATTTCACAATATGTTGTTGGTGCTGTGGAAGAGGAGTAGAATCTGGAACAACTCGAGGTGAACTGTCATGAATGAATCCAACACTCTAAAACTTAATGGGCTTTGAGTAATCTGGAATCTGAAAGCACACATCCTTCTCATATCCAAGACCTATTACGTGCTTGTTATGGACAAGCTCTTCGCAAGCTCTGTTGATGGGCTTGGGAAGTGGAAATTGAAATTTTTCATCTTTCTGCACATCGGCTCCTGAAATGGGTACTGTATCTGCCATTTCTGGTTGCTGATTAGACTTTGTCTCAATGTCATTGATTTGATCACTTGTGGGCTATTGATGGGTGTCATGATGCTTATGCTGCTATAACTCATCTTATTGGAATTTAGATTCAAGTTGTAGAAACTCAATCATTTCCCACGCATCTTTTAGACATATTTGAATATCGACAAGACTAGATTTGCTAATTTTTACCATATCATGAAGAGTGGAATGAATGAGGGTATTCAATAATTCTATTGTACCATTAATTTTAGTCATTTTCCAAACAATTCAAGCTGATCAAAAGAAACCTTCTAGTTGTGTTGGGCAACTTGAGGAGGCACAAAGCTTTATTGACAAAATGCCAGTTAAGCCCAATGCTTGCTGCCTGTAGAGTCTATACAAATATGAAGTTAGGAGAACACGCAGCAAAAAACCTTGTAAAATTGTACCCTATGAATTTATGCAGCCACGAGCAGATGGGAGGACATTGAAAAAGTGGGAAAAATTATGGAAGACAGGGAAGTGAAAAAGGTTATTTGACGAGGGGAGTTCGTTTTGGAATTTCATGAAGTGCTGGATGAAATGTAGCTGAGGGCTTCCTATTTCCAATAAGCCTGAGGAATCTTCAAACATGACAACAAGATTTGCGCATTGTCCAACGTTTGTTGGAGCGCTGAATTATTTGTTAGTGATTGTATCAAGGAAGCATAGATTTTGAAGTTTGTGCGAGAAGATTCACCACCCTTGAATCAGTCAGAAATTAGCATCATCACTCACAATGCCAGGATGGAGAACACAAATGAAGGTTACGCTCTTTTTGGTAGTCATCCCACATTTTTTGAGATACTTAACCAAAGCCTGAGAGGTTCTCGATAATGAGCACATTGTTATTTTAGTGCTTTCCGATTAGAGAGGCCGAATAAAACCTCCCTTAACCCCAACATATTTTGGGAACTACCTGTCCTCGGGTGTTGCTCGGACTAGTGCCAAACAGCTCTTGCGGCAAGACAACTAGAGGAGCACCTCAAGAAGTTTAGCAACTTACCATGAGTGATACCACCTTTCAGCATGCCATTGACTTCGAGATACTTGATGATATATCAGATTCCCGCGCAGACGACCACACCCCTAATAAATGATGTAATATGTTATTAGTTTCTAGCCAAAACCAAGGTGGAACTGTTGTATTTCGGCTTATGTGACCTCCAAAACTACTTCTTTGACTGATACTGGTAGTTTCGTGTGCCACAGGGTTGCTACAAGACTGACACACTCTCAGAGTTGTCAGATGCAAGGTCACAAGCACTAGTGCAAGCATTTGAGGTTGGGTTTTCTACCTCTTGAGGTAGTTGTCCAGGCCAATTTTTTCATCTATTATTACATTTTATTTCACTGAATTAGAAGCTTTTGTTCGATAGAGATCGATCGATTTTGATGTAACCCTTATTCTTCCATCAAAAGATGCACACCTTACAGCATTAGATGTCCCATTTCTCATAGGACCCTCTTTAATGGACCACTGAAAAGCCCTATCTACAATAACAGACATGGGGTACCTATGTGACACACTCGTGAAGAAAGTGATGAGCAACCAAAGGCGAAACGAACACTCATGCCATATGTGTATATAATAGGCGTGACCAAAGACCACTTGCAAGATTCAAGAAGCGTGGGCTAATGAATCACAAACTAAATAGACATTGGTATGGGAAGAGACCACGAATTCTCATAGATAATAATTCTAAGTAGAAGAGACTAGCATTATGGTTTTCAACGTCCTCCTTTTTTTTTGGAGCAGAAAAAGGCAAAATTCAATGTAGAAATGAATATCTTAGGAAGATAGATAAGGCCTGTGAGCATTGCAATCAAAAAGGTACACAGAGTTGAGGCAGCGGATTTCTGACAAATAGTCAATTTAATGGAGCATTACAGATAGTCGGCAGAAATGGGATGTAACTCACAAGCTGACTAGAGGGCAGATGGGTGAGATTTCAAACCAGAGGAGCACCCAAGTGGAACATATTAACATCATTTCTATAGTTGGATGACTGACCAAATAGAGAAATGACACACAAATTCTAGAAAATATGAAAATGCATAGGCCTAAACTTGGATCATAGTAATTATGCAGGGCAGGAATACGCCTGCTACTCTCATACCATGTTAAACATACACATGGCAGCAACAAAATGTGAAATATAAAACACGATAATACATTTTTTATTAACAAATGATATACATTTATATTACATGGTTTGACCATTGGGTTCCACATCCCAAGTTCTCTTAAACATCCTTAGTCTATTGGGCTTTCACACTAACCCATAGATGATTAGGTGTCCAACAAAAATGAACACACATTATATATCAATTCAAATTGTAATGATATAATAATTGCATGCTTATATGTAGATGATTTGTTAGTGGAAGAGTTCACCGAGGCTATGATGACTGAATTTGAAATGATTGAGTTGGGTTTGCTCCATTATTTTGTTGGCATAGAAGTGACACAGATCAATGATTGAATTTTTATTTCACAAGAAAAATATGTTTCAAATCTTCTTAAAAAATAGAAAATGGGAAATTGTAAATCCATGAACACATCCATGAATACAAATGAAAAATTTTCTGTAGAAGATAGAGTTGAAAAGGTAGATGTTCAATCTTGTAGGAGTATGGTAGGAAGTCTTTTGTATCTTACTACCACTAGGCCTAATATTATGCATGCAGTAGGCTTGATTTCCAGATTCATGCAAATTCCAAGTAAGATTCATTTTGGAGTAACAAAAAGAATTTTGAGGTATGTATGTGGAACAAGAAATTATGGAATTTGGTATACTTCATCAAATAATTTTGGGTTGGCTTTATCTTTTGATGATAGAGAAAGCACTTCAGGTTATGTATTCAGCTATGGGGTTCAAAGAAGAAACCAACTATTTCATTGTCTTCTACAGAGGTAGAATATATTGCGGCAACAACAACAACATGTGAAGCAATTTGGTTGAAGAAAATATTGATAGATCTAAAACAAGAACAAAAATATGCCATAACTATTTACTGCGATAGCTTGTTTACCATTGCCATAACAAAAAATGAGTGCTTCATAATGGTAACAAACACATTGATATTAAATACATTTCATAAGAGACTATGTGGCAAAAGGAGAAATTCAAATAAAGTTTTGTACAACAAATGAACAACTTGCATATATATTTACCAAAACACTACCTAAAGAGAAGTTTGAATACTTAAGAGATATGCTTCAAATCACCTCATTAAGCATTAAGGGGGAGTGTTTAAGATAATGGTTAAAATAAAGCTAAGTAATTGCTTACAAATTAGCCAGCAAATTTTATGTTATCAGAATTAAGACAGCAAATCTATAGATATAGTCATTTATCATTTAGCAAATTATTAGGGAGAGTAGATTAGTCAGATAATAGATAAAGAAATTAGAAATATGTGGGCTATATAATAATGTATTCATTGATCCTATGAAGATAGGAGACTCCAATGAGAATTTAGATTATGGATTGACAATCAGACTTCTCTTATTTTTGTTCATTAGTTTTGTTTATGTTTTCATATGAATGCTCTAGTTAGATTTAACAAATCCATGTATAAATTACAACAAAAGCTCAAATGCATTAAAAATTTGGCATAATTCTTCTGGGGAACCAGGACCTCAAAGCTATAAGATATCTAACCAGAAGCCATTCTTCAAGACAGGTCGCAAGAACTAATTGCTGCAGAAGCTGGAGTTCTCACACAGCTTGAAGATCGACACCAACGAGAAGAGATCGTCTGGTAGCGAAAATCATGCGTTCGATGGCCAAGAGAATGGGGAATAAAACATTGCCTTCTTTCACAAATCAATGTTACAGAATAGTAACCATAATCAAATATCTTCAGTCAAAAGTTTGAAGGGCCTCAAACTTCGGGGCCATGAAGACATGGGGCATGAGCTCGTTCAATTCTACAAAAATCGGTTATCTAATTCTCAGTCGCAAAGGGATGCTACCATTCAAAAAATTGGTTATCATATATAACCTCTTATTACAACTGAGCAAACTGGCGCCCTCCTCCATGAGATCACTATGGAAGAGGTGGAAGAAGCGGTCAAATGTCTGCCAAAAAATAAGGCCCCTGCGCTGATGACTTCACCACAGAATTCTTCCAACCCTGCTAGAAAATCATTAGTCCAGATGTCTGGGAAGCTATAGAAAAAGTCGCGCTGATCTTGTCCCATCCTCAAAGCCCTCAATGCTACCTTCTTCAGCCTCGTCCGTAGAAAAGATAGACTTGACAACCCTAGTAGCTTCAGTTGTATAGCACTCTCCATAGTTGTTTACAGCATTATCAGCAAAATAATCGGTGATAGACTGAAGCCCCTCCTTCCTCTCCTCATCTCTTCTGAAAAACTAGCTATGTAAGAGGGAGACAAATAGAATCACCATAGATCATAAAACCATCCACTCCCTGAAGACCGCCAAGAGTATGTTGCTCAAATTAGACCTACCAAAATCCAAGCAAATTTCATAGGCTCCACGTATCCCCATATGAAATGAATTTCGATGCACTTCAATACAGATTGGATTTCCACTTTATTTCAACACAAAAGACTGTATTTGAAAACAACAACAAAGGACAAAAAGGAAACAAGATTTCCATACAAGTCCCCGTTTTAAAACCATTTAAGCATAATGAAGAACTATACGTATTGCTGGTGTAGAGATTAGACACTGCCTGCATCATGAAGAACTATATGTATTGCTGGTGCCGAGATTAGACAATGCTCTCAACAAACACACTTGCATTTTCAAGGACACAATGTAATTTGCAGTCTCCTGGAACAGCACGTCCATTTCCTTCATACTCCTCCCACCTGGAATCAGCCTCTGCAACTTCTTCAACCTCCCGTGTATATTCATTGAATATACACCTACGAATACCTTTGGCTTTCTCTGAATATATCCCGTGGTCTTTAATGCAGCTGATCTTACTCGTGCCAATGCAATGGTCCTCCTAACATTTTTCCTGTGTGCTTGACCTCTTGTTCTTCTCAATATGTTCCTCATCTTCTGAGAGGTCATTCTCTTCCGAGAGGTCATTTCTTCTGAAAGCACAGCATTAGTTATGCAATTTTCACTTATGGCACCCATGAAGCTGTCTAACCTAATTTGGCCTCTGATCATCAATGATATTAGAGCTCTCAATATCTTATACAACAACTATGCTAAATCAAATAAAAAATCTACCTATCAAAGATGAATTGAAATGGATATCTCATCGAGAAGAATATATTCTTATCAGAATATCAACACAATCTCAGCTTGAATTTTGCCTCAGATCACAGCTATGAAAAATCTGAATGACTTATGCAACAACTCTGCTAAATCAAATCAAAACTCTGCATGTCAAAGAATATATTCTCATCTGAATATCAACACAAGCTCGGCATGGATTTGGACTCTGATCAACAATACGCAGAAATCTAAATGTCTTATACAACAACAACTACTCTTCTATATCAAAACAGAACCTATATATATCAAAGTGAAACAAGTATCTCAGTGAGATTGAGAATATACACATTGACTATCAACACACCCTCAACCTGAAAATATAATACTGATGATCTGCTCGTGCTCCTCTTTGTGTAATATATTTCGTGAATAGCAATATTCACAAATGCATCCTTTCCGTGGTCTGATGGATAGAAATAAATACAGAAAGGGGGAATTAATACGATTGAGAAGGAGAAACTTGGAGAGGTATACACGTTGTGTACTGTCTAGGGATGAAAGCGGACAGGGTGTTAGGTTTCCCTACGAGCCCATGTGGGTGATGAATGAATGTAAGAAAGCACGGCCTTCCTATTTTGGTTTGTGGTCGTCCGTCGGCGTCCTATCTAACGGTCGATAGGTGAGGTATGAAAGAGGATGACCATTGGGTGGCTAGGTCACGGGCATGGCTGCCCAGCAATAGCTGTGGATATTTACTCAGAAACATATGAATCATACACATGCATAACTATCGGTTGTTATTGTTGTTCACATGATAATTGGCTTTTGGCATAATGTTGTGTGCGAGGTTTCCTTTTATATTAACACCATTGGGACTGTATATTAATGGATTTAATGGAGTGAAAGCGGCCAAAACAATTCCGAAATTTGTACGACCGTTTATAAGGATGGATGGAAAGGTTATAACCATGGGCGGGAAGGGATTGGAAACATCTCAGGAAATTTGATGGATGAAAATGTTACCGGGAACAGTAGGAAGGGAATTAAAATATTTAAGGAAATTTTATAGATTTAAAAGTATTTAGTTGTGAATTTTTAGCTAGCTTTTTACTATGTTATTTTTTGCTTTATTTTGCAAGTAAGTATATAAATTTCTCAAGGATTATAGTTAAAGGTTATCATATTAAGGATTTAATGATTTTATTTTAAAAGATTTAAAGATTTGTAAAATGGTCATTAAACCACAATCACATCATCTTATTCCACACGCACATTTTTGATTATTAGAATATGCAACTCATTGTCCCTTACTATGTTAAGTCGAGATCATAAGGAAGCCCTATTTATCTCATGCATTACAAAAGAGAACTCTATTTATTCCATGCATTACCTCTCATCCAAACCAAACCATTTAAGCACAAGTACGCTAGCTATTAACACTCTTCCCCTCTAGATCATTTATGTCATTCTTCTCATTCATCACACGCTAGTGTATACACTAGTATATAACAATGTCATGGCTTCAAGTAGATGTTCATGTTGTTGTTTCATCTTACACAAAGAAGGTATATGGAAAGGAGCATTGATGCCTATAATCACTAAATATGAATTACATAAGAGGACTTGACTTACTCTACTTTAGTCAACTCATTGGAAATCTTGATTAGAATCTATGTTTGTGAATATGCAAAAGAAATAAGGTTCAAATGAGGGACACCTAGAGTTGTGAAACTAGCACTCACATACTTATGAGAAGTCTTAAGAAAAAAATATGAACCTCTAACTATTTGTCTTAATATTTTCTTATCTACAAGTAAAAATTGTTAGTTTCAATCCCTAGTTCTAATCCCTTTTCAAGAAATGATTATGCTTGTATCTCAGTATGTCTAGTATGCGAAAGAAACAATTGAAGAACCTAGCATTGAAGCTCAAAATGACCCAATCAAGAGAAAAACAATGAAATTTTGTTTATAAATAGTATATATTTTGTTAGTATATTTCCTTGTTAAAGTAATTTGTTACACAATATTTTTAATGCACTTAGGGTAAAAAAAATTACTAATTTTTGTTTATATTTTTGCATAAAGTCATCTCATCTAAAATTGAAGTTTCAATTTTTGAACTCTTCTTACAACTTTCTTTGACTTCTCCTATAGATATGTTTTTCAAAATATATATAATTATTATAAAAATAATTTATTATAAAGTTTTAGTTCACTAAAAAGAATAATATTCAACTTTCATTGAATTGGACTATAACTAGGTTTCTCAAATATATATTATTATTGTGAAAATAAATTAATTATAAGGTGTTTAGTTTGGTAAAAAAATAATAGTTTATCTATTTAATCTACATGATTCAATCAAATAGATACTAAAATTTTCAATAGATCAACTATCTAAATAAAATACTAAATAATGATCAACTTCTAAATAAAAACTAAAATTGTCATAGAATTAAATATTAATTTTTAAACTAGAATAAAAAAATAAATACCTCATCTTTTCATAATAATTTATTGAAAAAATAATTATCACATACATAAAACATATAATTAATATTTTTTTTAAAATAATTAATATTTAGTCTAACAATTTTCCCCTTTTAACTTATCACACTCCATTTCCTAATTTTTTTAACTCATCAAAACAAAAATTTATTTATTTTTTCTTTTACTTAAACCAATCAAATTTAATGTTAATAAACCTTAACCATCATCAATATACTCAGCTTTAAAAAAATCCCTTAAATAATAAAATTAACAAATTTAAATTCCACATAAACCACCACCCATAATGACTGGTTATAATAAATATTGCCACCATCTCATAACGGTTAGTTACAATAAGTATTGCTACCATATGCTTGGAAGCATTCAAACTTGTAGACTTTTAAACACCTAAACAATGCAACTAATTCATCCCTACCCTCTGGCATCAACTTCTCCTCCAATGAAGCCCTTTTTTCCAACCCCACCAAACGTCCTTTTAAAAGAATAAATTAATTCTCCCAACGACCCTTTTCTAGAGCCAACTAAGGCCCCCGTTGTTGGAAACAAATGTAGGGTCACTTTTGCCAGCAAGAAATGAACTTGTGGTCCACTTGTATCGCTGAGCCCTGCTATGCTGTTCTCTGCATCCAAGCACATGCTTCCCACATGATGCTGAAAACTCCATGTGACTATCTTTCTCTTATCCTTTCTCTTATGACCCTCGCTCTTCCACTAACAAACACTTGGACATATTTTGCACACAACTACTTCCACTGTGTAGATTTTGTCTTCTATAAAGGCCACAATGGCTACCATGTACCTTTCACTTGTCCTTTTTCTTCTATTTGCCTTCTAATTCCATGTGGCCTTACTTCCTCTTCACTTTATAGTCAGTGAGGAAGGAAAAAACACTGCACTCAATGCCGGTGCTACTTCCATTCACCTGTGTATCAGAAAGGATAAGGTATTTCACAAACAGTACACACATATATTTTATATATATTGGAAACACATATAAACAATTACAGAGTTGAATACACGTTATATCCAAACAACTAAAATTTATTGTAAACATTATGTGTAAACAATATAAACAACGATGCTGCATCTTTATTGTAGTTTGGGATACCATATGCTTTATGTTTGATTTAAATTCTAGTCTTTATTAATGGTTTAATTTTATCTTATTTGTAAATATTAAATTATATATAAAGGTATATTGCATCAGGGTTTATTATGGATATGGATCAAGAGATCATATGTAATTATATCGCCAAATTTAAATAATGAATAATGAGTAAATTATGTATAATTAAATATTTTAATATAAATATTTATACGTCTGTTTTCTAAAAGTTTAAGTGTATAGTCAGATGTATTTAAGATTTTACAAATTAAATTTTAATGAACTCTCTCATAGTAGTCTTCTACAATATTTCATGAACTATTATTTAATAATAAAGGGAAATTGTTTTAATGGTCAATTATCCACCTAACCACTCTAACCTCAAGATCAATGAGGTGAGAAAAATTAGTGCATCAAGTAGTATTATCATTGTATTTATAGAAATATTTGGGATAGACATGTAAATAATATCTAAATTTTATTACTAGAGTATAATGTTTATTCACCTCTTCAAGGGGAAATAGTTAATAAAATAGAATTCACTAACAATAATTATGTAGATGGATTTTAGAATTGTTGTACCTTTAGATATAATATTTTTTTATATTTTTCTAAAATATTCTAGAAGAGAAACTTTCTAGTAGGTGGAACGTTATAGTAATTCCTCTTATAAGTGTCACATTCACACTATTATTGGCTTTTTCTACTACCAATGCCCTTTCTCACCTAATGATATATTAACTTATGTATTAGGTGTTAGGGTGGATATGAACCTAATTGTAATATCCCTCCATTGCACTAAAACCACTCTGGTTAGACTAAGTTGGGTTAGAATGAATGGGGTAAAATCCAAAGAATAATATTGAATTAATTATGTAAATGATTATTTATTAATAAATAAATATATTAACCCCAATCAAGATGCAGGCCAATAGTTGGGACAACTTGGTCTTATGAATGATCAGTACCTCTGAAAATAGTACCGCCGCCCCCCACGTGCTCAAGACAATAGGTATGGCGATGCTTGGCATGAATGCATGCTCGAGTGGTGGGAAAGGTGGCAGAATAGGAGGTGAGGTGAGGAATAAAGGAAGGGAAGGAAGGCAATCAAGCATTGTTGGAGTGTTTTCTTGTGGAAGAAGGTGGTATTGCAGTAGCTCGGTAGGGAGACAGAACCTACAATGCAAAGCTTGACGATGAATGTCATTCGAACCTAGGTATGTTATTTTCCTTCACTCCTCCACTATAATTATGTTATGGTTGAAGTTTTTCTCAGATGAGAGGAGGGTAAATAGGAAGAAGGCCTTGCTCATAGGGAATTGCTCGTGATAATGGGGAAGGTAATTGTTGGAAATTCCCCAATTTTGTATCCATATCCTTTGCGAGGTCGGTAGTCCCTATGATCACTAGGGGGATAAACTCATGCTCTTGAGTTTGGATATATTAGGCTCCTTAAAACATGTTTGGGGTGAGGCTAGCTGTTGCAAGGAAATGGTTGAGGGCAATCAGATGGAAGAAGGGGGAAGGGAGAGCAGTCGGTAAGATGCATGGGAAGCAGGCATTATCGCTGCAGGGAAAGCTGGTACTGGGTTAATTGGAATTCCTCTCGGGACGATGGAAAGGCCAGAGACCCCAATTGGAAAGCTAATTGGGTGAAATTCAGAGGCAATGATATTACTCCCTAGGGAGAGGGGGAAGGGACCAAATTTCTTCCTAGAAAATTGTAAGTAGAAGGAGGAGACTACGTGAATGGCTTAGACAAGGGAAAGTTGACCTGCATGTGAATGAAAGTTATGGGGATTGGAAAAGGATAGAGATGGAAGGCTAGGTCTATGGACTATCCCATTGTCCAATTCAGTCTATGGACCACCCCAGCTCTGAGGCGATGAGAGCAAGAGGAGAGGAGAAGTAGGGGGTGGCGCATAGTGTTGGAAAAATAATTCAGATAGGGGCCCAAACTACAATGTTTTGTTTTTATTTAACAAATTGTTGTTGTCATGAGGGTTCAGGAAATTTGGACATGGCTCAACCTGCAATGTGACGTGGTTGTGGAAGGAGAGGCCAACACCTAGGAAAGACAAAGACCCAAGCACGTCAGAACCTCAAAGGGGCGGGAAATCAGTAGAACACCTTATCACTGAAGCGGCGAAGGCTTATCGTGAGGGGACGAATAAAGGAATCCAGAAATTGTTACAAGAGTGGGAGGAGGAAATAAAACAATGTAGTGAGAGAGAAGAAGACATGGACAACTGGAGGACTTTAGACCTAGATCTGGGCAACAACCAAGGAAGAATTATGTAGGTCAAACAAACTCTTTACCTCTATTAGTTAATGAAGCATTTATTAGGCAAAGAAATGGAACAAATTTCCTTAGGAATGGCAATGACACTCCTAGGTATGTCAAGTTAGAAGCAGGTTTTCAAGAAATTCCTCCTCGAGCTTCATAAAAAGGACAATAGACTCAATAGAATTAACTGTCACATCCTTTGCATACAAGAACTGATTGAGATGCCTGGAGCATCAGCCAAGGATCTAATACCTATTGAATATGCCTCAGATGAGAAGAAAGGAGAGACTCTTACCTATGCATATTTTTGTTTTATGTGGATAGCTTTTAATATATGTTATGCAAATATTAGTTTAGATAGATATGTAGTGTATGGACATGAATGATGCAGGAGCATCCAGCTAAGGGCACCATGACTGGGTGTTGGTCTCAGCTAAGGAGGAGAGGTTCATTATCTTTTAGATTTCATTTATGTTTTCTAATTAAAAATAGTGTAGGAACTTGTTTTGTTTTATTGTCACTTAAATAGGTATTTAGGGACAACACAATTAGGTGGAGGTGGTTACAGCGACACTGTTGTTTTGTCTTTCTTTTATTTATTTTACAACTATTTATTTTTGAAAAAAAATAACAATAGAAAGAAATATATTATCTATGTATTCCATGGAACGAGAAAACTATAACAACAAGATAGTTATCAACTTTGTAACTAAAGAAACAACTGCAAACAATTTGCATAACTATATTGTAACATTAAAAACAAATGTGTCATAGTGTGCAAAAGGTTTGACATTCCACCACAGAAGAGTAATACAAAGAGAGATATTTTTCATTCCTGAATCCATGTGTGTAAATACTATTTTATTATCTAATTTCTATCATTTGTAACGTAAAGACAATTGTATAATTTACCAGAAATCCTTCCAGAATGAGCAGAGACAAAGTTCCAGTATCCAAGTGACAAGAAAAGATACAACTTCAAAAAACGAAGACAGACAGAGGCAAAATATCAACGCGAAGACTGAGCATACAGTTCCAGTCATATCAACAAAATACAAAAGTACCATAGTATGCTACAACCAAAGTCGTTTATTACACAAATATAAGCAAAGAGGAGAGCATTCATAAAAGAGGTAACCCTCTACATCAAAAATTCCTTTCATTCATCTTTAAAAGTGTTACAATATCAGAACCTCCATTTAAACTATACAAATACAAGTTCTAAAGTCCAAAAACCCTAAGGCCGAGCAAACCCTCCTCTACAAACAAAACAGAGAAACGAGGGTTAGGGTTATAACCCTAAAATCCTTACAGACCACTGAAGGATCAACAAAATCAAATACAATTGAACACGAAGGCCAAATTGACATCAACTAGATGACGATACAACAGAGACCCAAGTCGACCAACTACGCTATGGAAGGAAATGACTAAAGAAACCCTCGACTAAACAAATTGCAACAAGGAATGATCCTACGGGTTCCATTCAAAGGAAGGGCCGAGTAGTAATCCAACTAGAAGTCACAACGACCTCCAAAAAGACCATAACAAGAATTAGCATCATCAACTAAAGGTTAAAGGAGAAAATGGATGACTAATAGTAAGGGAGAAGAAACACCGAAAGGACTTACCAGTACAACTACCAACGCTGGATGAAGGAATCCACACTTAGGTCGTGGCCATTGCAAGAAACCCTACTGACAAGGAGCAACAACTGTTAGCATACAAGAAAAACTATGGAGACAACATTTAGCAGAGAATGAGTTAATACCTTACCGGAGTTGAGTGAACGTAGAGGAAAGGGTCCCTTTGAGGCCACAACCTGTGTTCACAACACATAGACAAGTCAAACAACAAAATAACCATATAGATAGCTGAAGGAAAATTAACAAATCTCAGCAGAACGCATGAGGAATGAAGGAGAGACACTGAGCACCAGACCACCAATAGAGCAAAGAAACCCTGATAACAAGGCCAACAATCAAATGACAGAGCTGAGCTAACAAGAATGTGAATACAAACACTAAGCATAGTTACCCACCTACCAACAAAGAAGCCCATAGTCAGTGTGAATAGAGCATCGACTTGAAACACTTACAGTCACCCATAGAACTGGAGAGTAGAGCTCTCACACCATACAGAAAATGATGGAGAAGAACAAAAGAGTTAGGGTTTAGCCAAGAGCAGGAAGGAAACCCGAGGCCAAGACAACTGTCCTCTCAATGTACAGCTCAATCAATACAAACATCAATGCAACCAAATATCAGCACTAACCTTTGGTTACCAAACTAACCACATAATCATTAATTAAATGATTCGTTGTTAATTATTATTGTGGTGATTAAACCATAAGTCACGGGTTGGTCCCATCATAGTGGTATCAGAGCAGGATTTAGAGTTTTCCTGAGAAATGGAGGTAGGAAGACGAGGTCGCGGATGAGGTGATCGGTGTTATGCTTCTTAAGCTGCAAATGATACCCAAATACAGAATATGCGAAGAAAAGAGACTGATAACACAGAATATGCGAAGAAAAGATATCCAGAACATAGAATAGCGAAGACTTTATTATTCAGAGAATAATGTTTACTTGCCTCTTCGAGGGGGCAACCTCCAATAGAGCAGAGCTCGATTACAAAAATAAGACACGATGCCCCTCGCAGGGAGTTACTATCCTTTATATATGACTCCTACAAGTAATACCACGTGTCAATACCGCTTATTACTAATACCGTCGGCCCATTTGCAACTAACTATGGTTCATTTATTAATTGCGGATTAACCACTTACAATTATTAATATGGGCTTTATTGACTCTTAACTATGACGTGGTCCCATTACATAGATAAGGGGGTTAGGGTGGCACCCTAACATGCCCACCCCCTTAAGACTAGCCTTGTCCTCAAGGCTGAAGCTACGGAAACTGCTGCAGAATAGTGGCTGGCTCAAGTTGCCATCTTCTGGAGAGGTGTCTTTCATTTGCTAGGACTTCCTTGATCATGCGGCCGCGCAGTTATTTGACTCGTGTGACCCGAGGACCTGTTCCGTTGAAGCCAGATGGATCCTTCTTCATCCATTCTGGGTAGACTCGTCTGAATTCTGCAATTATTCCGAATCACATTCTTAGGCATGAAACAATGAAAAACTGGATGGATTTTTGCAGTAGGTGGCAGAGCCAACTTGTAGGCCACTTCTCTAATGCGTTGAAGTACTTGATATGGTTCGTAGAATTTGGGAGAGAGTTTCTGACATCCTTTGTCTTTGAGTGATGTTTGCTTATATGGTTGGAGCCGTAAAAAGACCTGATCCCCTTCTTGAAATTGGTGCTCTGAGCGATGATGGTCTACCTGTTGCTTCATGCGGTTCTGATCTTGGTGAAGATTCTCGCGAAGATGGGCGAGCATAGTTGCATGGTGTTGTAGGAGTTGATCCACTGCTTGGACTTTTGAGCAACCCTTCAGATATGAAGTAGGTGAAGTCGTGAGTTGACCATATACTGCTTCATATGGAGTCATTTTGGTGGTGGCATGATAGTTGGTGTTATACCCCCATTCTGCCAAAGGTAGCCATTGTACCCAAAGGTGTTGTTTTTCTGAAGTAAAACACCTGAGGTAGGTTTCCAGAGATTTGTTGACTGCTTCAGTTTGACCATCTGTTTGCAGATGGTAGGAAGTACTGAGTTTTAGTTTCGTGCCTTGTATTCTGAAGAGTTCCTGCCAAAAATTGCTGGTGAAGATCAGGTCGCGGTCGGACACAATAGAAATGGGCTTGCCATGCAATTTGAAGATCTGATCCATGAAAGTTTGAGCAACCAAGGTGGGTGTAAATGGGTGGGGGAGAGCGCAGAAATGAGCATACTTCGACAATCGGTCCACAACCACCATGATGACTGACTTGTTCCCTGACTTTGGAAGACCTGTAATGAAATCCATAGAAACTTCGGTCCAAATGGATGCCGGAATGGGCAATGGTTGTAAGGTGCCTGGTGTGTTGACTGTTTCCCCTTTGTGGCGTTGACAGACCTCGCATTCCGTTACGAAGGTAAGGATGTCCTTTTTCATGCCTGTCCAGAAAAATGATCTTCTGGTGCGAGCATACGTCTTCTGAAATCCCGAATGTCCTGCAATGGGAGATGAGTGCATCTCTGCCAAAATGCGACTTTTGAAGGTGGATGTTGGTGATATTACGACTCTGTCCTTGTAGCGAAGAATATCATCTTGCCACGAGTAGCCCTTGGTGGAATTTGGGTCGGACTGTAATTGAGAAATGAGTTGGGAGAGCTCGGGGTGTGAAAACCATTCTCTGCGAGCTTCTTCAATCCATTCTGGAATGGGGAGGGAAATAGATAGCAGGGTACTTTCCTCCTCAAATTGGCGAGATAATGCATCTGCTACACTATTGTCTTTCCCTTTCTTGTAAATGATCTCATAATCATATCCCAGCATTTTGGCTAGCCATTTATTTTGTTGTGGGGAGGATAGGCATTGCTCCAAAAATATTTAAGACTGTGATGATCTGTGCGGATTTGGAAATGTCGCCCCAATAAATAAGGTCGCCAGGTGTCAACTGCATGTAAGATGGCCATCATTTCCTTCTCGTATGTAGATTGGCCCTGATTCTTCCCACTGAGTTGTTGGCTTTTGAAGGCCAATGGTCTCCCTTCCTGCATTAAAACTGCCCCAATACCTGTCCCTGAAGCATCACATTCAATGACGAAAGATTTGGTGAAGTCAGGAAGTGCTAAAACTGGAGTGGAACACATGGCATTTTTTAGAGCTGTAAAGGCCTGTTGTGCTTCCTCATTCCAGAAGAAAGAATTTTTCTTTAGGAGTTGGGTGAGGGGCTTCGCTATACGACCATAGTTGCAGACAAATTTACGATAATAGCCTGTGAGACCCAAAAATCCTCGTAAGCTCTTCAAGGTCTTAGGTTGAGGCCATTCCTGCATTGCTTGGATCTTTTTGGGGTCCACCTTGACACCCTCACGCCCCACAATGTGGCCAAAATACTCCACCTCGGCCATGAAAAATGAACACTTGGACATCTTCACGAATAATTTATGCTTGCGGAGTAGTTGCAAGAGTAGATATACATGCTGAAGATGTGCTGCCCAAGTGCAACTATAGATGAGGATGTCATCGAAGAAGACAAGGACAAATTTCCTGAGATATGGTTTGAGATGTGGTTCATAAGGCTCTGAAAAGTAGAGGGGGCATTACAAAGACCAAATGGCATGACCAGGAATTCATAGTGGCCTTCATGAGTTCTGAAAGGAGTCTTGTGTATGTCGACTTCCTTCATGCGGATCTGGTAGTAACCTGAGCGAAGATCCAACTTCGTGAAAAATTGTGCCCCGTTGAGTTCATCCAGCAAATCATCAACCACTGGAATGGGAAATTTATCTTTGATTGTCAGCTTATTGAGGGCCCTGAAGTCAGGACACATCTGCCACTCCCCATCTTTTTTGAGCACCATAACCACTGGGGATGAATAAGGACTGATGTTAGGACGAATGACCCCTGCTTCTAGAAGTTCCTTGATGATTTTTTCTATTTTGTTCTTTTGGGTGAACGGATATCTGTATGGGTGCACATTTGGGGGTTGGGCCCCTAGAACCAAGGTGATGCTATGATCATGTTCCCCTCGCGAGGGTGGAAGCCCATGAGGCTTGTCAAAGACCGGGAGATGGTTGTTTACAATCTATTGCATCTCAGGATGAAGTGGCGACTGCTTGGTTTCAACTCCCTAGATGGCATTAAATTGAGCTACCACTCCATGATTTCCCTTTTTCAACAATTTTTCCATCCTATGCGAGCTTATGATAGAGGGGGCTCCCGCCTGGAGTCCTCGGAGGGTATGTGTGTGGTCATTCTGCTTAAAACGCATATCCAACTCCTGGAAATCCATTGTGATTAGCCCAAGAGTGCGGAGCCAGTCAGCTCCTAGGACAATGTCACAACCCCCCATGTTTATGGCAAACATGTGGGTTTTCAATTGATAATCCCCCATTTGAAGTTTGACATTTTCACAATGGCCTTCACATTTCATTATGCCCCCATCTGCAATTTGAACTTGGAAGTTAGAAACTGCTCGTACAAAGTAGTGCACTGTTTCTGCTACTTTTTGATGGATGAAATTATGTGTACTTCCACTATCAATCAAAACCACTACTGGGCGATGTTTAATAAACCCTCTGATTTTGAGCGTTTGAGCAGAAGAAATCCCTACCAGGGCATGCAACGAAATAACTGGTTCATCAGAGACATCGTCCTGTTGGTTATCGTCCTCTAGCGGCTCATGTTCCCCAAGTGTAGGATCTTCCTCTGTGGAGTTGTAGTCAGTGGCATCTATTTGAAAGAATTTGGGCTCCTTACATTTATGACCTGGGGAATATTTGTCATCACAATAGTAACATAGTCCTTGCTTCCTTCTTTCAGCCATTTCCACAGGGGACACCTTTTGGACCTTAAGTGTTTGAGTCGCGTGCTGCGCCTGTGGGAGGCGACATTTAGCGGGGAAATTTGGGCGACTTTATTGGGCTGCTAATGCACGTTCCACCTTACGAGCTACCTTGCAAGCCTCCATCAACATGGGAGGATGGTGAAGTAGCGCTTGAGCTCTAATGGCTTCTTTCAGACCGCTGATAAAACATTTTGTGTAGAACTCATCTGAGAGACCCTTAGTGCGGAAAGCTAACCGTTCAAAAGCATTAATAGATTCCTCTACTGTACCAATCTATCTGAGCTTAGTGAGAAGACCCAAATAAGAGTCTTCTTGTTCAAAGCGATCTTTAAGAGCTTTGGTAAATTGGGCCCAAGTCCTAAAATAGCCATTAGAGCGCTGATGCCATTCCCACCATTGCCACCGTTCATTGTCGAAGTACATGCTCCCCAACACAAGCTTAGTCGCATCATCTATGATCTGATTCAATTTGAAATACTGGTCCATTTGTGATAGCCATGCTGCTGGGTGAGAACCATCAAATTTATGCATATCCAACTTAGGAAGTCGTTGATTGCATGGTGAATGGGTGTGCCAGTCGTGATGAGAGTGGCTAGATTCACCGTAAATGCCTTCATAGCCATTATACCCATCCTCGTGGACTTGCTCCTTGCCGTTTGACCTCAAATCCTCCTTGCCCTCTCCTTGCAATTTCTGTAGCTGGAGACTCACTCCTTTAAACAATTGGGCCATGTTATCCAGATCTATTTTGTCCAGCTGAGTGTGGATTTTGTTCACCGTTTCCTCCAGTTTGTCCATCCTTTCATTGGCCATCACTTGAGCTCTAGTTGCTACCATACACCGTTGTGATGAAAAAGTGGGACCGCCAAAAAATTTTTTTTTTGCCCAATTAATTAAATGGTACCACCGTGCTCAGCTCGTCGTCCTGATTTTAATGGGCTATATCACCAATAAGCGTCCGGAAAATCTCAGACAACTCCTAACGGAGTTTCACTCCTTCTTGATCAATACTGCAGTCGCCAAATCCTCAAACTGTCAATGCGGCCAAAAGTCCTGCGAAAATTATACCCTGGTATAGGAACCCTGAACAATGCTTCTGGTCTGCTGGATCTGAGAGAACTGGCTGGTTGGGACCGATGTCTGTTGTTGCTGCATTCCTTTGCTCAAGCGGATCTGGAAGAGATGATGAGTAAAAAAGGAACTAGGGTCTTTGGGGAGTGTCAGGTGCTACCGATCGCAATATACATAAGGGTCTGGCAGTAGTACTCGGCCCAATATTTCCTGCGTGCATGCCTCCTCAAATCCGCAGATTTATGCGCTCAACGACAGATCCCGTGGTTTAAAGACGCCGGAACACGTCTCGAGCCAAAAAAAAAAAATTCTACAAGTGGAGATCCCAGTGTACTGTAGCCGCAAGACGATCGCTGGTTTATCTATGGCGATTTCAGGGAGCCTATTGGGCTTCCGATATACCCAGAGGGTACGTGGAAGACAGTCCGTGCGCGGTTCTGTCTAATGCGCTACTACTCGAAGGGGTACCCACAGGGGTTACAAGGGAGTCCAACAGACGTGACCACCTCTTTTATTTCCTGCGTGCATGCCTCCCCAAATC
>APFE030535178.1:35990-59148 GCA_000404065.3 Pinus taeda | reverse complement strand
ATGTTCACTTGCCTCTTCGAGGGGGCATCCTCCAATAGAGCAGAGCTCGATTACAAAAATAAGACACGATGCTCCTCGCAGGGAGTTACTATCCTTTATATATGACTCCTACAAGTAATTACCACGGGTCAATACCGCTTATTACTAATACCGTCGGCCCATTTGCAACTAACTGTGGTTCCTTTATTAATTGCGGATTAACCACTTACAATTATTAATATGGGCTTTATTGACTCTTAACTATGACGTGGTCCCATTACATAGATAAGGGGGTTAGGGTGGGACCCTAAGAATCGGAGAGCAGCAGAGGAAGGATTATAGGAGGAAATCAATATCCTTACTGCGTATTTGGAGGCAGTTGAAGCAGGGAGGAGAAGGGATCCAGAGGTAGGAGATGAGAGCGAGGAAGAATTCGTAGTGACAACAAATGGATCAAATGAAGAAGGGTCAGATATGAGATTGTTGAGGTGGGTCCTATTGGCTAGTAGCAAGCCTAAACTAGAAATTCCAAATTATGATGATAGCCTATCCATAGAAGTTTTGTTGGACTAGATTAGCGAATTGGAAAAATATTTTGAATGTGAAGAGGTCAGTGAAGATTAGAGAGTTAAGTTTGCTACAACAAAGCTGAAGGGACACACAACCCTGTGGTGGGACAGTGTTTAAGCAGAGAGAAAAATGATGAACAAGTTGCCAATAAAGAAATGGTCAAGAATGGTGGCCAAGTTGAAAGGAACAATTCTGCCCAAAGACTGCCAGATTGCACTGCATCGGCAACTGTAGAATTTCAAACAGGAAGGGATGACAGTAAGAGAGTATATTGAAGAATTCTACCGGGTAAATTTAAGAGCTAGTTATACAGAGGACACCCTAGAGAAAACATCAAGGTATGTAAATGGTGTGAGATTGGAAATATTAGATGAAATCAACATTATTTCCCCAAAAAATATAGAGGAAGCTTACGAGAGTGCCATGAAGGCAGAGGAAAATATCACGAGAAAACAAAATGCTAGGAGAGGATGGGGAACTAGTAGAGGAAGAGGACAGTCTTATGGCAGAGGACAAGCCGCCAACAATAGTGAAGAAGGCAGCAATTCCAAAACTTTTGGCACAAGAGAAAAAGGAGACAGCACTAGAGGTGGTAGGCCATATCAACGAGGAAGAGGGAATGGTTGAGGCAAAGGAGCTAACTATCAGTGCTATAGGTGCCACAAGTGGGGGCACAAATATTTTGAATGTCCTAAAGCGGAACCATCTGGTCAAAGAGGAGCGTTTGTTGCACAACACAAGGAAGCAGAGGCACCACCTCAGGAAGCAAAGAATGTGTCGGAAACTAGGGAAGCCTTGGTACTAAATAAATTATTTCTAAAACCAGCCAAAGAAATAGTTGAACAAACTCAAAGGAAGGCATTATTCCAGACAATTTGTAAGTTGCACAGAAAATGCTGCAAGTTGATTATCGACAGTGGGAGCATGGATAATCTGGTCGCCATAGAAATGGTGGAGAAGTTGGGTTTGAAGTGGTTCAAGCACCACACTCCTTACAAGGTATTGTGGTTGCAGAAAGGCCATCAGCTGTTGGTTGACGAATAGTGTGAAGTTGAGTTCCATATTGGTAGGTATAAAGACAAGGTTATTTTTTATATCATGCTAATGGACGTATATCATATACTACTAGGGAGGCCATGGAAGTATGACCAGAAGGTAGTGCATGATGGGAAGAAAAATTGTTACAAGTTTGGTAAAGATGGGATCAAGCACACACTTATTCCCATCAAGGAGGAGGATACAGCAGAAACAAGTGGGACAAGAGTGTTACTAATGGGTGTAAAATAGTTTTTAAGCATATTGAAAAAAGTGAAGTAAGCTATGATGTTGTAAAAAGGGAAAAACCAGTGTTGTTACACACAAAAGTGTCTGATTTGCAGGTAGACATTCAGGAAATGCTACAGGAATTCAGCGATATAGTAGTGGATGATTTACCAGATAAGTTGCCTCCCAAGAGAAGTATAAGTCATCATATTGACTTTATACCTAGAGCAAGTCTACCAAACAAAGTAGCATACCGGATGAGCCCCAAGGATAACGAGGAAATTAGAAAATAGGTATAGGAATTGCTAGATAAAGGGCTGATAAGGGGGAGTTTAAACCCTTGCGCAGTTCCAAGAGTTCTCACTCCCAAGAAACGAGGAGAATGGCGAATGTGCATGGATTTGAGGGCCATCAATAAGATTACCATCAGGTATAGATTTCCACTACCATGGATCGAAGACATGATGGATTGCATGAGCAGGGTAGCATACTTCTAAAATATTGATCTGAAGAGTGGTTTTCATCAGATTCAAATCAAGGGGATGAGTGGAAACAACCTTCAAGACCAATGAAGGGTTGTATGGGTGGTTGGTAATGCCATTCAGACTGAGTAATGCACCTAGTACCTTTATGTGTCTGATGAATGAAATGCTAATATAATTCATTGGAAAGTTTGTAATAGTGTATATTGATGACATATTAATTTTCAGCAAGACGAGGGAGGAACACTTCCGACATGTTCATAGTGTACTGGAAAAATTGTAGCAGAATAAGTTGCTTATAAATCTGAAAAATTGCACTTTTCTTCAAAAATAATTGGTTTATCTAGGTTTTGTGATTGCAGAAAATGAGTTGAAGATGGAACCAGAGAAGATTGCAGCAATTGTTAACTGGCCATCCCCAAAAATTATGTTTGAGGTATGTAGTTTTCATGGGATGGCAAGTTTTTATTGTGCATTCATAAGGAATTTCAGTGAAATCTGTGCACCTATGTTGGACACTATAAAGAAGGCAAGTTAGCCTTTTCACTCGACTGAGGTAGCAGAGAGGATTTTTCATCTACTAAAGAGGAAAATCACAGAAAGACCAATCCTGAGATTGCTAGATTTTAGAAAGCTTTTTTAGGTTCATTGTGATGCAAGTGGTACAGCCATTGGAGCTGTACTTAGCCAAGAAGACAAACCCGTTGCATTTTTTAGCAAGAATTTGAATTAGAGCAGGCATAAATATTCATCCTACGACAGATAATTTTATGCTATCATCTAAGCATTGAAGCATTTGGAGACACTATCTATTGGGGAATGAGTTTGTTTTATTTTCGGATAATTCTTCACTGCAATGCGTGATGCAACAGCATAAGCTGAATCACAAGCATGCTAAGTGGGTTGAATATTTGCAGAGTTTCACCTTTTTGTTGAAACACATTAGTGAGTAGGCTGACAAGGTGGCGGATGCATTGAGCAGAAGAGCCTTTCTCTTGCAAGAGAGTACAATACAAGTGTTGGGCTTTGAGCATTTGAAAGACTTGTATCAGACGGCGGCAGATTTCAAGGAGGCTTATGAAGCCTGTTAGAATCCTTTGCTGAGAAACAATAGTCCATGGTTGGACTATAATTTGCAGGAGAAGCTATTGTTTAAAGGGGGACAATTATGCATTGTCGATTGTTCAATGAGAGAGAATATCATTCAGGAGAAGCACAGTGCAGGTCTAGCTGGGCATTTTGGTATAGGAAAATGTTAGAATAGCTCAATCATTTTTATTATTGGCTAAGAATGTGAAGGGATGTGTAGAGATTTGTGACCAGATGTAAAGTATGTCAGTTGGAAAAAGGACACAGTCAGAATACGGGACTTTACACACCATTGCCCATTCCGAGTAGACTATTGGACTTAGTCAGCTTAGACTTCATCTTAGGTCTACCAAGGTCACTGCGAGGTTATGATTCGGTGATGGTAGTAGTAGACCAGTTTTCAAAGATGGCACATTTCATCCTTTGCAGAAAAACTAGTGATGTCACTCACGTTGCCCACTTACTCTTCACGGAGATCATCAGGCTACACGGTCTACCTAAGTTCATTATTTCTGATGGGGACATGAAGTTTACAACGCACTTCTGGTGCACCTTGTGGAAGAAGATAGACACGCAGTTAAGTTTCAGCTCTGCTTATCACCCGCAGATCGACGGGAAAATGGAGGTGGTAAATAGGGGCCTGGTGAACCTGCTACAAAGTTTGATCAAGGAAAATTCACGAATGTGGGATCGAGTACTTTCCTAGGTGGAGTTCGCATACAATGACTTGCCCAATCGCAAAATGGGTTACAGTCATTTTCAAATCTTATATAGCATGCATCCTCACGGAGTGCATGAGTTACGAGATCTAGGACAACAAGAAAGACAGAGCACTGATGGGGAATATTTCGCCAAAGCAATGAATGATCTACACAAGTAGCTGAAAATGAAGTTGCAAGACAACAATCAAAATTATAAGCAATGGGCATATTTGAAATGACAAGAGGTACAGTTTAATGTGGGGGATGAAGTCCTCGTGCATTTGCACAAGGAACGTTTTCCTAGAGGTGCATACAAGAAACTAAAGTACAAAAAGATAGGCCGTTCCAAAATTCTCTCGAAATTTTTAGCCTATGCTTATGAATTACACCTGCCACCAGGAATAGGCATCTCACCCATCTTTAATGTGGCAAACCTGTTTCCATACACCACCAGTCTAGAGGAAGAAAGTACAATGTGGCCTAGTTGGGACACACAGGAAGGAAGTGAGACTTGGATGAGACAAATGCCTTACGCTCAGCCCCTTGATATCAAGAGGGTCGTCGACACTCAGGTGGCCAAGCGAACTCAATGGAAAGAATATCTGCAATATTTGGTCTAGTGGAAGAATCGTCCCATTGAGGATAGTTCATGGCTTAGTGCCAGATAGATACAGTAGGTAGGCTATTCAGTCGAGAAGCTCATAGACAGGAGTCATGAATCTTTCTTATATCGAGAGATTGATGCAAGAGCATCCAGCTAAGGGCACCATGACCGGGTGTTGGTCTCAGCTAAGGAAGAGAGGTTCATCATCTTTTAGATTTCATTAATGTTTTCTAATTAAAAATAGTGTAGGAACTTGTTTTATTTTATTGTCAATTGAATAGGTATTTAGGGACAACACAATTAAGTGGAGGTGCTTACAGCCACACTATTGTTTTGTCTTTATTTTATTTATTTTACAACTATTTATTTTTGAAAAAAAAACAAGAACATAAAGAAATATATTATCTATGTATTCCACAGAATGAGAAAACTAAAATAGAAAGATAGTTATCAACTTTCTAACTAAAGAAACAAGTGCAAACAATTTGCATAACTGTATTGTAACATTACAAAGCAAATGTACCACAGTGTGGAAAAGGTTCGACATTCCAGCATAGAAGAGTAATACAAAGAGAGATATTATTCATTCGTGAATCCATCTGTCTAAATACTATTTTATTATCTAATTTCTATAATCTGTAACATAAAGACAATTGTATAATCTCCTAGAAATCCTTCCAGAATGAATAGCGACGAAGTTCCAATAACCAAGTGACAATTAGAGGTACAACCTCAAAAACGAAGATACATAGAGGCACATTATCAACACAAAGACTAAGCAAATAGTTCTAGTCATATCGACAAAATACAGAAGTACCAGAGTACACTATAGCCGAAGCCGTTCATTAAACAAATATAGCCAGAGAGAAGAGCATTCATAAAAGAGGTAACCATGTACATCAAAGTTCCTTTCATTCAACTTTAAAAGTGTTATAGTATCAAAACCTCCATTTAAACTATACAAATACAAGTTCTAAAGTCCAGCAACCCTAAGGCCGACCAAACCCTTCTCTGGGAGTAGAACAAAGAAAAGAGGGTTAGGGTTATAACCCTGAATCATTACACACCACTAGTGGATCAATGAAATCAAATACAACTGAACCCGAAGGCCAAATTTCCATCAACCAGTTGACGATACAATAGAGACCAGGTCGATCGACTACACTAGAGAAGGAAACAACTAAAGAAACCTTCGACTAAACAAGTTGCAACAAGGAATGATCCTATCGGTTCCACTCGAAGGAAGGGCCGAGTATTAGTCCACCCAGAAGTCACAATGACCTACAAAAAGACCATAACAAGCATTAGCATCATCAACTAAAGGTTAAAGGAGAAAATGGATGACTAATAGTAAGGGAGAAGAAACACCGAAAGGACTTACCAGTACAACTACCAACGCTGGAGGAAGGAATCGACACCTGGGCCACGGCCATTGCAAGAAACCCTGCTCACAAGGAGTAGCAACTGTTAGCATACAAGAAAAACTGTGGAGACAACATTTAGTAGAGAACAAGTTAATACCCTGCCGGAGTTGAGCGAACACAGAGGAAAGGGTCCTTTTGAGGCTGCAACCTGTGTTCACAACACCAAGACAAGTCAAACAACAAAATAACCATACAGGTTGCTGAAGAAACCATTAAGAAAGCTCATCATATCACACGAGGAACAAAGGAGAGACAGTGAACACTAGACCACTGAGAGAGTAGAGAAACCCTCACAGCAAAGCCAACAATCAAATGACAGAGCCAAGCTAATGAGAATGTGAATACAAATACTAAACATAGTTACCCACCTACCAAGAGAGAAACCCATAGTCAGAGTGAACAAAGCATTGGCTTGAAATAGTTACAGTTAGCCACAGAACTGGCGAGCAGAGCTCTCACATGAAATAGATCATAATCAAAATGATGGAGAATAATGAAAGAGTTAGGGTTTCACTAGGAGTGGGAAGGAAACCCGAGGCCAAGACAACTATCCTCTCAACATATAACTCAATCAATACAAACATCAATGCAACCAAAATATTAGTGATAACCCTTGATTACCAAACTAAGCACATAATCATTAATTAAATCATTCCTTGTTAATTATTATTGTGGTGATTAAACCATAAGTCACGAGTTGGTCCCATCAATGAAACAGAGACATATCTATCTTGGCAAGAGAGATTATGACTTTACTGTTTTTAGATGGATTACAATGCAGACGGGTGGCTAACATACTTGGCTTCCTTTCGGGGCAAGTTGAGGCCACCTGGTCCATCTATGTTGTGTAAATTTGCCTTTGTTTAATAGAAAATGGACTGGTCCTGCCATGCTTAACAATATTATATATATATATATATATAATATATTATATTATATATATATATATATATATATCTAATGTACTTTGGAATGAAACACCTAGAAACGAGGTTTTTGCTAAAATAAAAATATAAATAAAATCTCATTGATAAATGAGATTTGATATTTATTTCATAATAAGTATTCTAGAAGAAAATTCTAGATAAGTTTAATGGATGGGAGAGAAAGATCAATTAAGGTGCTTAGATGGAGAAAGATGTTAAGCATAGAAAAGCCTAAAAGGAGAGAGAAAGGTGGGCTTTTATGGAAAATCCTAGGTAAGTGGATAAAATGATCCACAAAAGGTGGACACTGCTAAAGGAAACCTTATCATGAAAGGTATTAAAAACTTATTGAGGGGATCAACAAGGGGTTTTTCTTTCCAGGCAAGTGCATCTTGGCTGGTGGGGAACCTGGGGAATGAGTTCATGGTTGGGAGGAAAGGTGTTTTCCCAATTATATTTTCAGCGAATAAGTAGCTACAAATTCTCATTATTGTTAAGCTTTGGATTTTAGCACTGAAATCAAATTTTTAATGCTATGAATTTTTCGGATTTTCATCATTATAGATTGTGTGGTTGTGTATAACTAAATAATCATCTAGAAATAAAAATCAAATTTATTTCCCTCTTCACAATAGTTCATGCGGGTACACATATATCAATTTTTTGGACATGAAGTGAATGAATGATAGTTTTGATTGTGGATTGAATAAAATTGTTTGAGCGAGTGATTGAGATTATATATATAGTAATAATAATAAACGAACTAATACATGCCTATACATAGAGGTATGAGTTGTAGTTACTATATAAATATACTAATTTATATCAATAATGTTTAAATGGGAATTATTACACGATGCATATATCAAGAATGAAGTTGCTAACCTAATTTCCAGTCCTATGAATTGCAATGGTTTAAATTATACATGCAATTAGAGCAGGGAATGAGGTCCAATGATACCTACATAACTTGATAAAAGTCTTGATAGAATGTAAGCTTGTAATTTGTAACTATTGAAAATATAAATAACAAAGGAACAAAGATAATAGAGGAGACATATTCCAGATATAAATTATACAAAATAATAATTAAAATATTTCAACCAAATTGATTTACCTTGTACTAGTGAAAAGGAAATTTGATAGTAAATCTTAGAGAAATTGCTAAACTCTCTAGATATGTGTACTATTATTTTTTGGATGCAGTTAAGGCCATATCGATATGTAGATGTGCAAATCACTAGTTATAATTTTTATTAAAATTTGCTTCAGGAAGTAAATAATATAAATATGGTACAGATGGATGGTTAACTAAGGGAGGAATGTCAGAAAGGAAATGTTGATGCTTAGTTTCGGAATCCATTTATTTACATGAAACATATGTATGTGTAATCATTCCATTTATTTCTTTGAAAATAATTGAGTCTTAGATTATTTCAGAAAAGAAAGAAATCGAATAAAAAAAGAATAATGTTGAAGACTAAACTAAACCCGTATGAGTTGATACTCTGGTCGCTGTAAATTTTGAACTTCATAATCACGAACAATAATGTGTAAATATGGGAGTTGAGGGTATGGTTATTTTATGGTGCGTATTACACCCCTCCTACGATCTGAAATAAACCACAAGTTCAGGAAAAGGTAATGGAATTAGGCACACAATTAGTTAATGCTTCCCGAAAGTGAGTAAAAGTTAGGGGAGCAGAAATTTTCATGGGAATAGGTACTTATAGGTAGGATCATTTCAGGGTAAGATGGTTATACCTAAGTGATATCATTTCAGGGTAAGATGGTTATACCTAAGTGGATCCTTTCACCCTGGGATAAAAATGACTAAAGACCCATGGATGGTGCTATATTTTGTTGGAAGAATTACTGTATCTCTATAGAATCTATAATTTCCACCATGAAGATTCTAGTTACTAGTTTAGAATGTTTACTAACACATGGCTGTTTTGATGTAATGGAAAACCTCCACATGGTATTAGAGCTTGGACCTAGATTCTATTCCCAAGTTTCATTTGAGGGAGAATATTGGAAGAATCATACCAAACTGTCATGCCTCACTGGAACAATAATCAGGCACTACATGTGTCGGAACAATTCTCTGAAAATTTAGAGATACCATCACAAACAATGCCAAACAAGTTCAATTGGAACGCGGTGTGCAATTGTGAAGAAAATAAATATACGAAAAGAATATTAGCGATAAGGTCACTTAGCATGTGCATTATCAATCGTATAATAAAATAATATATATTTTGGAAGTTGAAGCTATATGTGTCAAAGCAACCATTCAATCTACAAAATCATATGCATAGACAGTGTGATGGTAATACTTAAGCATTGGTTATTCAACAGACGCTTCAATAGGTTTTCCAACAGAATATGAGACGGGATTACGAGCAACTGGGTCTGCTGATTCAATGAATTCAACTAGGTAAACTGCCTTTGCGCTTGACTCTTCCTCTCAATCTCAAATTGAAAGAGTTCCGTGCGAAGGGAATAGAACCACCGTCATGAAGGAAACTTGAAATCAATATGAAATTAAATAAGGAAAGAGTATGGGGATGAATATCATAAAAAAAAGAGTTTACTCCTTCTTGTAACCATTGTTTATGTTGAAAAGAAGTACATGAAATTGTAAAGCACAAGACCATTGAGGGTTATAAGCAAAACATGCATATATTGGCTAGCGATAAACATTGAATAAGCTTCATCACCAGCACTTAAAAGTCATAGATTGAATGGACCGTCCTCAAAAAATACCAATACAGGCCACAGGTTGTTCAAATAAATTACACGCATATATTATGGCTATTAGATTTAGAAAAGCCCCCTCAAAGGAACAACATTGGTAGGGATCAATCCATAGTGAAAATTTGCAAATAAGGCTGAAGCGAGTTCCTGAATGAACAACCAGAGCCCGAAGAAATATGATAACCACCCACCTTTTGAAAACAAAATTTTATGGAAATAAACTGTAGCAATACATTGTTAGAGTTGGGCGATTATACCTGAGACCAGGAGTAGCCACGAGGAGTAGCCATGACATTATTGCCCCATCTATATCAACGAAAGAAACTATTAGTGCCACAAGAGAGTGTTAACAATCACAATATCCAGGAAAAAGAAAAAAAGAAATGCACACTTTTGGAACTGAAACCCTTTTGTGTCAAAATCAAAATTTGGTGTGTAAACATAAAGATATCCTTTCTCTAATTACAAAATATTTAGGCCTATACTAAAAATTACCAAATTCTCGGCCAAAGTAACCCCAACGAAAAATTCCTTTATCCCACAACATGAAGTAAGTAACTAGAATGCATGAGGGAAAGCTTTCAAACCCTATTGATGAATTCACAAGCACCGAGGGAGGAAGTGATCCTACCATGAGAGGAGAAAAAAAATTAAGGCCTAGTCTCTAAAGAACATCATGAAGTGTACAATCAGTGCTAAATTTGTATGGACATTGGGAACACTGTAGATAACCTAAACCAAAATGAGATTTCATCTATTACACAATACAAGGAAATCGAAGTAATATATAGGAAACATCTTTTCTGCCAGGAAGAGGTAGCAATTTGGCATAAGGAGGGGACCTTGTTGCAAAAACCTAAAGGAAACAATAAAGGTTGGAATGCTAAGGGTATTAATAGCGGTGATCTATAGGTACAAAAGCTCGCTAATGCGGCAGAAGGAAATGGAATTTAACCTGGGGCACAGGGTTACGGTTGAGGATGTGAATCTCAAACATTGGGTCAGAAAAACATATCTACTCTACCTCTTTTGGCAAGTACTGCACACTGCCTAGAGATCACACAGACCAAGTGAACATGTCCACTACCGGGTTGGTACACAATAATCAAGGACAAGTTAATACAAGCGTCAATAAATTTCCTCTATAATATATGATATGAAGAGTTAGGCTACAATAACCTTTACAAGATACGTTTCCCTAAAAGCTTTAAACAATTACCACTATAGGAAGTAGCACCCTTGTATATCCACTTACAGTTGATTAAAAAAACAAACCATGTGTATGTTAACATTATGAATTCATTTCAACTGCTTAGAAGGAACGGAGACCCTTGAGCTTGGGTGGTACACTATAATAAATAGAAAACCTTAGTGAAGTTGAAGTGAAGATTGGGTACCTCAACATTAAAGGAAAAGAAAAATTATAGAGAAATTGTAGCAAAGGGTTTTTATGTTATATTTCACCTATATCTATTAAATACATAATTCAAAATTGGAAGGGAATATTATAGAAATAAATAAACAAATAACAAAAATTGTGATGGAAATAAGGTGTGTGACAAGTGGTATTAGAGCTTAGGCTCAACCCTTGGGTCTAATAGGCATCAAGATTAAACTCGGAATGGTAAAGTATATGTGAAATTGTTGTAATATTCTTCTCACAACCAATTTTTTAGATTCAAATCTCATAACTAATCGAAATTTTTATACAATTAAGTAATTCTTGCGAAAATACCAAGTTGTTGGAGTTACATTGGTTTTCGAACAACAATATGGAGGAAATAATTATAATAAGTACATACTGAATAACCACTGAATGGCAAAGGAAACATAAAACTAATTCATTTTTTTCTAATCACTACAGACACTCATATAGGGAGTATACAATAGGTAGAGAAATTTGACCTTGCTAAACAATTCTGAGATAATTCTTGAACCAATGAGAATACCGTTTCAGGTGGGAAAACCGATAGGTGGATTATAGAAAAATTGAAGTAGCCATGAGGTTTTGATCAAGAAAATTGAGAAATTTGGCCATAAAAATTATTGCTAAAGATGACCACGTCCAAAACTTTAAGGATTGGGCCAATTACAAATGGCGGACTCGATAGTTTTGTTTGGTTATCACTAGTTGATCTTTCATGAACTATACCAATGCCTTGAAAAATACCACAAAATATGGGAAAACTAGCAAATTTTCAAACCTTGACCCCCAAACAGAGGCAAAAAAATTTAACACTATCAATAATAAAGAGAAACAACATACACCCACTTGATGTGTGTCCATATTTGAGGGGATGAAGTGGGTTCTTACAATTGCTAAAGCTTGATTTCAAATGTTAGAACGATATCTCGATGAACATCTTATCTAGAAATTAAATAAGTTCTTATAAACATTGAAATTTAAATTTTATGTGTGGAAGTTATTAGCAGAAACAAGAAGTGATATTTTGGTGCAAAACAAGGAGTTGTACAATATGTAAACTCATTAGTCAAAATATAATGGACGCGTCCATATATATAAATGGCTCCAATCCTGTATAAACTCGAATAGTTCTTATAGATTTTACGACATTAGCATTATTGAAATATCTCTTTTGTTATTCTAAACTATATCAAATGATGTTTCAAGGCATTCATTCATTTGATGTGCACCTCAATACTTTTCCAAGCTACAAGTATACAACTTTATTTTGTACTACTCTAGTTGATAAATAGTCTGTGGCTTCTTTGACACTTCATGGTACACATGGGAACGCATATTTAAGTATATAAGAGTAAGATACATTCAATTGTTATAAAAGACATTTGAGCATAGAAGTTTATAATCCAAGGGCATTAATAGTTGCACTTGGTATGAACATTAACCCATACCATAATCTAGGATAATTGTCTTCACATAAGAATTGATCAAATTTGGTCACAATGAAAGGTTGAGAGAATATAAAGACACACCCAAGGTAAGAATTAAGAATTTTATGATTGTTCCTATGAGATCCCCAAAATTTCATTGCTATATGTGGATTGGAAAGGTCCCTAGTTAACCATTTATGGTCATCAAAACCGGTTTGAACTTAGCACAAATAGCAGGGTTTTAGTGTTTCCTCGTTCGATGGAAGTGTCACTACAAATAGAGGAGCACTTGAGATGTAAATCTATCATGGAAAACCTTAGAGGATCAGTGAATGAATAAAAGAAAGGAATGAGATAGGGAACTTCTAGTTACATCCTATTCTGTAATAAGTAAAAACTAAGAAAGCTAATTATATATATATATCTCTATAATGAATGTGGAAAATTGTGCCAAGTCAAAGTTGTAGCTGGAAACCAACTCTTGAAAATATGATGAAGGATTAAGGAGGGTTCCTATAAGCTAAGTCATAGCACATAATCAAAATTTATATTGTATTTTCTCAAGAGTACACAATTTTGAATGCCATTGTTTATTCAACATTGAGTATTTCTAGTTGTAGACTTTAGTGAAGGATGGGGTCAAAGAGGGTATCCACAAAAATTCACAAAAATTTGAGGATTCTTGAATTGTAACAATTATGGGAAGGTGGAGTGAAATCATGCCACTTGGAAAGCTAGTAGGATAGAAGGAAAATCAATAAAGTAGACCATCAAATGGAAAAAATTAAGAAGAAAATGAAAAAAGGCACAACCAAATCACCGAAAGGAAGCCTTAAATTTAATTTTTTTAATTATTGAAAACATACTTATGATATTGAATATGGTTGGAATAGGTGAAAATTAATTCGCTAATGCATTGCATGTGTATACATATAAAAATGTGAATGAAGTATTTATGTTGGTGATTTATTTATACTCTCACCGAATATTGGAAGCATATGAATGTGTAACAAAAATCCCAAGGGAATTGATTAGGGTCACTTTCAAAAAGAAAAAAAAAAAGAATCTGACATGGTCAGTAGAAGATTATCTCACACTGAAATGCACATGATGGTTGTGTGTTAGATACAAGTAATGAGCTCATAGCATAAAAGATAATAATGAAATGGCGAGGTAATTATGGTGCCCATAAGTAAGAAATATTTAAGGAAAGTGGAAAATTCCTATATTGAAATTCACAATAAATAAAACCTATATCATTAGATATAACTATGAATAACTAGAAAAAAGAAGGGTGTATGTCATTTTCAAGATGTTATATTAAATGTTAATAACATTGTTTAAATTCATAGGAATAGTGTGACATATGCAGATGAACTACAGCAAGTGAGTGTTGTCATGAGTTCAATCATACTGGAAAAATTAGGCATTTCCTTTTTCCACTTAAGAAAAAAAAAATTAAGGGCCGACATAGTTAAGCATTTGAAGGATGGTTCAATCATGATATAGTAGCCATGAAAAGGACCACAGTAGTAAGCGGACAATTGATGCTATAATATATCATGTTTAACCTGTTACACAACATCCCTTAAATTTTTTTTTTTGTTTGGAGCAATGTGAAAAGCAATATACAAATTTGTATACTCAAGTTCATATGTATGACCACTAGGTCTATTTGTGTAACACATTAATGGTGCTCTCTTTATTGGATACATGTGGAAAATATGTTGAGTGCAGGGGAAATTAAGAAGCATATATTTAGCCTACATGCAAATGTCCTAAAATAGGAGCAGGGTATAAATGCAATAGTATATCTACTTCAGACTTGAGTTAGCACACAAAATGTAGTAAAGTGTTGATTAAAAGCATGAAAAATAGGAAGTATTTTCTTTTCAGAGTTAAGAAAAGATGAAATATCTATTGGTAATACAAAGATAACTAACCGAATGGGAACTGTAGCTTATCAATTAGTATTTTTTTTATGTCTCATATATTGATACTCAAGTAATAGGTACATGATAATTTTCACCAAACTGAGTGGAAAAGGCTACAGGTAGAGCTAAAAGATACCTTCTAGCAGAATCCCTTGTATCTTAAGCAGAAAATAATTTTTCTTTGAAATTAAACTATTATTCAGGATTAAGTACAACGAAAGCCTTTACCTGTACAAAGGAAACGTGGGAGCAAGGAAAATATGCAGAAGAGAAGTTATCTAGAAAGGTTTCCAAGAAAGGAAATTGGACAGTGGACGCTAAGGATGGTGTTAATAAAAGGGTAGGAGAAAGTAATATCCCTATGTTGCAGTAAAATCACTCTAGCTAAACTGAGTTGGGTTAGAAAGAATGATGGAAAATCCAAAAAAGAATATTTAATTAACTATGTAAATGATTATTTATTAACATATAAATATATGAGATGTATGTACTTGGGAATGAGACACCTAGAAATGAGATTCTTGCCAAAATAAAATAAAGATAAAATCTCATTGATAAATGAAATTTGGTCTTTCTTCCATGATAAGAATTCTATAATAAAATTCTGGATAATAATAAGGATGGGAGAGAATTACCCATTAATTTGCTTAGCTCGATAAAGATGCTAAGCTTAGAAAATCATAAAAGCATCACGAGAGAGAAAGACAGGCTTTTATGGAAAATCCTAGGCAAGTGGATAAAATGATCGACAAAAGTGGGACACCGGAAAAAGAAACCTTATCATGAAAGGTATTAAATACCTATTGAAGAAATCAACAAGGTGTTGTTTATTACAAGCAAGTGCATCTTGGCTCAGTGGGAACTTCGGGAATTGGTTCATGGTTGGAAGAAAAGGTGCTTTCGTAATTATATTTTCAACGATTAATTAGTTAGAAAATCTCATTACTATTAAGATCTAGATTTTAGCACTGAAATCAAAGTTAAAATGTTGTGAATTTTTCATATTTTCATCATTATAGATCATCTGGCTGCATATAATTAAATAATCTACTGAAAAGAATAAATTGATTTTAATTCCATGTTCACAATAGTTCACACGCATACACATATATCAATTTTTTTGGCACGAAGTGAATTAATGATACTTGTAATTGTGGATGCAACAAAATTGTTTGAGTGATTGAGATTATATATATATAGTGATGGAATAGAAGAATTGTTGCATGTCTATACATAGAGTTATGTGTTGTGGATACTATATAAATTAACTAATTTCTATAAATTATGACTAATTGGGAATCATTACCCAATGTATGTATTGAAAATGAAGTTGGTAAGATAATTTCCACTCCTATGAATTGCAATAGTTTAAATTATACATTCAATTAGAGTATGGAATGAGGTCCAATGATACCTGCATAACCAGATAAAAGTTTTGATAGTATCATCAACATGTAATTTGTAACTATAGAGAATATAGATAACGAAGGAACAAAGAAAATATAAGGGTCGGATTGGAGATATACATTATAAAAAATAATACTTTAAATATTTCAACCAAATCAATTTATCGGGTACTGGTGAAAAGGAAATTTGATAGTAAATCTTAGAGAAATTTCTAAACTATGTATATATGCGTACTACTATTTTTTGGATGAAGTTAAGGCCATATCAATATGTAGATATGAAACTCACTGGTTATAATTTTTATGAAAAAATTCTTTAGGAAGTAAATAATATAAATATGGTACAGACGGATGGTTAACTAAGGGGGGAAAGTCAGAAAGGGAATGCTGACACTTTGTTTTTGAATCCATTTATTTCCATGACACATCTATATGTATAACCATTCCATTAATTTCTCCTCAAATAATTGAGTCTTACATTTTTTCAGAAAAGAAAGAAATCAAATAAGAAAAAGAGAATGTTGAACACCAAACCGAACCTATAATAGTCAATAGTGGGGTCGTTGTAAAATTTTAACTTCATAATAACGAACAATAAGTTGTAAGTATGGGAGTTTAGGGTATGGTTGGTTTATGGTGAGTATTACAACCAAAGAAAAAGGAAAATACCTCCTACGATCTGAAATAAACCACAAGTTTGAGGAAAGGCAATGGAATTAGACACATAATTAGTTAACACTTCCCAAAAGAGACTAGAAGTTCAGGGACACAGACAACAACAGACCCATGCATGGTGCTACATTTTTCACATCTTAAGTGAAATATCGATACCAAACTATCATACTTGACTAGAATAATAATTAGGTACTTCGTGTGCCAAAACAAAATTCTCTGAAAATTGAGAGATACCATCGCAAAATATGCCAAACAAGTTCAATTGGAATGTTATATTCAATTGTGAAGAAAATAAATATACAAAAATAATATTAGCCATAAGGTCACTCAGTGTGTGCATTCTCAATCGTATAACCAACGAATATATCTTTTGGAGGTTGAAGTTATATCTGTTAAAGCAACCATTCCATATACAAAATCAGAGGCATAGATAGTGTGATGGTAACACTTGAATAGAACCCCCAGTGTGAAGGAAACTTGAAATAAATAGCAAATTAAATAAGGAAAGAGTATGAAGATGATTATAAAAAAAACAGAATTAACTCATTGTTGTAACCATTGTTTACGCAGGAAGGAAGTACATCAGATTGTAAAAAAATCACAAGGCGATTGAGGATTATAATCTAAACATTCATATATGGCTAGCGATAAACATTTAATAAACTTCATCACCGACACTTAAAAGTCATATATTGAATTGTATGTCCTCAAAAGTTACCAATATAGGACATAGGTTGTCCAAATAAATTACACACTTATATTATGGCTATTTGATTTAATAAAATACCCCCAAAGGAACAACTTTGGTAGGGTTCAATCCACAGTAAATATTTATGAATAAGACTAAAACATGTGTTTGAATGAACAGCAAGAGCTTGAGAAAATATTGCAAAGACCAATGTGTAACATGTAGGTGTTAGGGTGAAGGTATACTCTCAGCCACGCAAGCCAAAGCAAACCATAACCTCAAAATACTTGAAATAAATGGGGTCAAGGATGCGGTGAGTATGAATAGAAATTATGAAAACAAAAATTTATGGAAATAAAATCTAGCAATACATTGTTTTAATTGGTAGATTATACCTATGACTAGGAATAGCCACGACATTCTTGTCCCTCCTATATCAACGAAGGTTTTAGACCAGAGCATACATAACACATAGCGGATTTATAATCAAAGAGTTAGATGACAAAAGCAAAGAATAATTCACAAAGACATACAAATGGAGAAACAACAAGAATAGTGGAATAGATAAAACAATCACTAGAGAACAGAAATCACTTTGCATTACATAATAGGCTTGGGCCTTGGCTTTCCTTACTTGGCCAAAGAAATTACAAATTTATAGAGGTAGAAGAAGGATCTAGAATCCTGCATGTGATTCTAGAAACTAATGGCAGTGTAGAACGATCTAGAATACTAGAGATCTAGATAGATCTGATCTAGAATCCTCCGTGAATTTGGCTTCACACTTAACATTCTCCCACTTGAAGGTAAATAAGAGTCATCAAGTCACATCGAGTCCTACCATTCCTCTACATAACTCATGTTTATTTCGTGGTAGAATATTAGTGAGCATATCAACAGTGTTCCTATCTATATGGATCTTTTCCAAGGATAATTGTTCTTCCTCCAACACATGCCGGATCCAATGGTACCTTAAGTCAATGTTCTTGGTTTTTGAATGAAATTCTAGGTTTTTTGCCAAGTGAATGGCACTCTGACTATCAAAATATAACACATACATCTCCTACTTTATTCCTATCTCTCCTAGGAATCACTGCATCCACAACATCTTTTTACAAGCATTTGTTGTAGCTATGTACTCTACTATTGTTGTAGAGAGCGCTACTATTCTTTGTAGCCTTGAAAACCAAGATACTACTACACCTGCAAAAGTATACAAATATCCTGTAGTAGACTTTCTGGTATCCATGTCCCCAGACATATCCGCATCTGTAAATCCTTCAAGCATAGTCTCATCATGACGAAAACATAAACAATAATGACTAGTACCCTTGAGATACCTCAAAATCCATTTTACTGCTTGCCAATGTTGTTTGCCTAGATTGGTAAGGAACCTGATCACTACTCCCACTGAATATGCAATGTCTGATTGTGTGTATACCATGGCATACATAAAACTACCAACTGCTGACGCATAAGGAATTCTGCTCATATCTTCTTTCTCTTTGTCATTACAAGGACATAATTCAATACTCAGCTTGAGGTGGGATGCAAGGGGTGTACTAACTCGCTTGGCATCCTTCATATTAAACCTGTCAAGCACCTTCTTGATATATTTTTCCTATGACAACCACAACCTTTTGTTTTTCCTGTCATGCATAATCTGCATTCCCAATATCCGTTGTGCTATTCCCAAATCTTTCATTGAAAATTTGCTACCCAAATATTTCTTCAACCTATTGATCTTATTCTTATCATGCCCAATAATCAACATTTAATCCACATCTAACAATAATATGATATACCTTCCTTGATCATACCTCTTGATATAGACACAATGGTTAGCTTCCAACCTCTGAAAACCATGTTCCAACATGAATGAATCAAGTTTCTTGTACCATTGTTGAGGTGCCTATTTCAACCCATAGAGACTCTTCTTAAACCTACAAAAAAGGCCTTCTTTTCCTTTTTCTATGAAGCCTTCTGGTTGCTCCATATAAATTTCTTCCTCTAATTCACCATGAAGAAATGCAATTTTTATATCTATCTGTTCACATTCTAGGTCTAAGGCAATAACTAGGACAATAATGACTCTAATGGATGACATTTTAACAACAGGTGAGAAAATTTTAGTGAAGTCAATACCTTCTTTTTGGGCAAAACCTTTCACCACCAGTCTTGCTTTATATCTCTCCTTCTTTTCGTCACCTTCATGCTTAATCTTGACACCCATTGGTTTTGTAGAGCCTTTCTACCTTTTCGGAGGTTTACAAACTCCCAAGTTTTATCTTCCTACAAAGAGTTCATTTCTTCTTCCATTGCTTTCCTCCATTATTTATTGTGCTCAACTTTACAAGCTTCCTAAAAACACTTAGGTTCACCTTCATTAGTCAACAAAATATAGTTTGAAGGAGGATACCTTTGTGAAGGCTTATGAGGTCTAGAAGATCTGCGAACCAACTATGGTGGTGAATTATCAGGTTGAATCTCCTATAAAGGTTCCTACAAGATTCCTTCTTCTTGTTGTTCATTAGCGTCCACTTCTTGTTCTTCATGATCCTGAATTTGCTGTTCATTTTCTTGTATTGGTGGTATGCTTTATAATTGCTCTTCAAACCTGTCAATAACCTTCTTTACCTCCAAGTCACCTATAGTCCTCTTGAACACTTCTGACTCATTAAATGTAACATCCATGCTTCTAATAATTTTATGTTTGACTAGATCCCATAGACAATAACCAAGATCTTCATCCGTGTATCTGAAAAAAATGCATTTCATAGATTTATCATCTAGCTTAGTTCTATTTTCTTTGGGAATATGTACGAATGCTTCACATCCAAAGATTTTCAAGTGAGAATAATTCAAATTCTTACCAGTCCAAACTTCTTCAACGATACCGCCATCCAAGGCTATAGTTGGAGATCTATTTATGAGGTAGCAAGCGGTCCTGACTGCTTCAGCCAAAAAATTCTTCTCCAAATCAGAATTGGACAACATACTTCACACCCTTTTCATAATGGTGTGATTCATCTTTTCTGTGACGACATTCTATTGAGGAGTACCAGGCACAGTCTTCTAATTCTTTATGCCAAACCTGTTACAATATTCCTTAGAAGAATTTGAGAAATATTCTCCACCATTATCTATTCTTAAACACTTCAGCAATTTGTTAGTCTCTCTTTCAATAGCGACATGGAATTTTTGAAATACTCCAAACACTTCACTTTTATTTTTCATAGGATATGCCAAAACCTTCCTAGATGCATCATCTATAAATGTTACAAAATATGATGCTCCTCCTAATGATTTGATGTTAACAGGCCCAAACACATCCGAGTGTACCAATTCTAACACATTTTTATTTTTGCCATGACCACCTCTAAGGAATGAAACCCTTCTTTGTCTACCATATATACAATTCTCACAAAGATCAAGATTATAGGATTTCCAACCTGGCAATAAATTTTTACCAATAAGGATTATTAATCCCTTCTCGCTCATGTGACCCAAACTTTTATGCCACAGATCTGCTGAATTTCCTTCTTTTGTGACAACAACCAAATATGATTTTCCTATCAGTGTCTTCAATGTGCATAATGTTCCTATTTTGGGTCCTTTGGCCACGACCAATGCACCTTTGCTAATTTTCTAGCCTCCTTTTACAAAGCTTGTCGAATAGCCTTCATCATCTAGTCATCCCATAGATATTAAACTCATGCGCATTTCTAGTACATGCCTAACCTGTTTCAACAATATATCTTATCCATCTTTCATCTTGATGTGGACATCTCCCACTCCAACAATACTGCAAAAATTATTATTCCCCAAATGCACTTTGCATGGGGTTACATGGTGAGATGCCCCAGAGTCAAGGATCCAATCAAAGCTATTGCTAGATGTATATACACATGCATCCTCTATTGAAACAGTAAACAACACATCATTGTCTGTGGCTACAACGGTAGTCTCACCTTCATTTGTGCTAGATGACTTGTGATTTGTACTAGACAGTCTCTGATCCTTTTGTCCTTTCTTCCAGAATCGACATTCTTTCTTCATGTGCGTGCATTTGCCACAATGAAACCAGATGATCCTTCCTCTCCTTTATTTTGATCAGCCTCTAAATCTTGATCGCCCTTGCCGGCCTCGATCCATTCCCCTACCACGGTCAGCTAGAGCTAGAGCTTCTCCTCCTTGGTTTTCTACAATTAACTTGCGTTCTAGCTCCTCATTCATTAAACTACTGCTAACATCATCAAAATTTAGGGTCCCTATAATTGTTGAAGTGCTCATAGATACAATTAAATTTTCCCAGCTGTCTAGCATAGATCATTGTTGGCATTATGGGACAAGTTTGGCGCTATGGCATAGGTGTTGTCCTTCATGGCAACTCACTCTGGTGACAGATCACAGTTCAGGCACTCAAAAAGAAGAAAAAGATATATACGTAGGTTCACTTTGACGAAGCTGCATATACACGCGGGTTGGACGTTCCCAAGGCGCGTATGCGTATACACACACTTTCATGCAAGGAAAAGAACGTACATGTGGGAGAAATTATTTTTGATCCATGGTATTTAGTCCTTGGTATTTGAACCTATGGTTTTAGGCCATGGTATCTCGTCATAAGTGTTGATCCCAAGTATTGGGTCCATGGTATTGAATTGTTATCGCTTTTGGACCATGGTATTGTGAAAGGCCTAAGGCTATAAAAGAGGAAGTAGCTCATTTAGCAAGGGATCATATAAATTATTGAATATCTTATAAAGTGCTAGATCTGGAATACTATGATTGGATTATGATGCAGTTCTGGATCTGAATGAAGAAGGAACTTGAGCGCAAGGAGAAGGATAAGTTCTATTGATGGGTCAAAATCTTAAGGCTGGAATAGTGGTATCTCTATATGATTTTGCTCTGTGATATGTGTCACACGCTTGATCTATAAATCTCATAACCTGGGTTAACTAATATCTGAATGTTTGAAAGAATGAATTTATAGATCTGTACACAGGTTCAGTGAAGCGAAGGCGCGTATACACATTGTTTATGCAAGGGAAAGTTGCGTATACGCAAGTCGGTCTTGACACAGAAGCGTATACACATTGTTCTTGTAAGGGAAAGTCACGTATATGCAGGTCGGTATTGACACAGAAGTGTATGAACATAGGTTTCTGAATAGTGAAGTAGCATACATGTCTTGATTTATGTTCTAGCTGCTTCTATTTATTGCTACATTGTTCTGGGTTCAGAAGTTGGGTGTGATTACTGTTACTATGATCTGGGTACAGTTGTGAGAGAAGTGTTTATTTTGATTCAGTTTTGATTGGTGAAAAGGTGATTTGTTGATGCAGAAATTCTTGATGTTATTTGTGGATCCAATCTAAAAATTTATGAAACGTGATCCCTGGAAGGAAGAGAAGGTTGTAGCCTTCTGCAGGTAGCAGCCTGCATACTAGTATCTCAACTAGTACAAGAACTAAGGGGGTGGTAGCTCCCTTCTAGGAGAAGCTAGAAAACGAGAGAGGGTTGTAGCTTTCTGCAGGTAGCAGCCTGCGTACTGGTAAAGGATTGCACCAGTACAGAATCATTATAAAAAGAAGTTTCTAATTGAAAAGATAGAGAAATATTGCAGCAGGTGGTTTTCACCCACATTGGGTTTCCACTTTATATCTTGTGTTCTTGTGTGTGATTTTCTTCTGCTCTATTTTATTGTTCCTGGTTACTGTTTATATGATTATGATGCACAGATTATTGTTCAACATCTGTAGAATATTTTAAATTATAATTCTGTATGGTATACGCGG
>APFE030535178.1:0-34258 GCA_000404065.3 Pinus taeda | reverse complement strand
GAAAAGCTACTACACTCATGAAGATAGTGATGGACTCTCAAATAGTGATGAAGATGAACAAGGTAATAATTATAGACTTTTAATGGCTTTTGAAGATGATGATTTCATGGATGCTATAGATGAAGAAGGTCTTTATGAGGAGATTTCTAAACTTAAAATTTGTTTAGAAGAGAAAAATATGATTATTGATACTCCGCAAATTCAACTGGCTGAAAGGGAAAAACATCATGAAAAGTTAGAATGTGAAATTGTGGGACTTAGAAAAGAGATTGAGAAAACAAAAGCTCTTAATCTTAGATTTGTTAAAGGATTTGAAACTCTAGATAAGATTATCAATGTGCAGCATTCTCCACTAATCAAGACAGGTCTGGGATATAATGAAGAAGCAACTCAAGCGCAGAAACCATCCACCTCCAAAAGTTATCTTGATGCAGCAAGGAGGAGTGAGCAAAGGCCCAATAAAGATTACCAGGTAAATCAGGGACATTTTTCTTCAATAATGAACAAAGATCACCAAGTAAATCAGGGGCAATCTGCTTCAAGGATAATTAGAAGCTACAACAGACCACAGGTAAATCATTCTCAATTTGCCTCAAGAATGGATGTCAATGAAAACTACAATCATTCGGTCCGCAGGGTTGATAATTGCAGGAATTTCTTCAATGGCCAATGTTTCTCTTGTCACAACTTTGGACACAAAGCATCTCAGTGTGTTGCCTACAAAACTATCATGACTAGAGAAGCTCAAAAGCATAGGAGTATGACTGGGATTATGAAAAGGACCTATAAATATCTTTTCTGCTATTGAAAATGAAATAGAATGTTCTATTTGTAATAATTGTGGTCATGAAGATTCTGAATGCAGGAGCAGGTTTCGGCAGACAACTCAGAAGGGGCAAGCCTCAAATATCAAAACTTGGAGAATGAAAGAACAACAACCAGAAAGATGTGGTATAGCCTTATATGTAGAAGGGCAGGAAAATTAATGTTACATCGACAGTGGATGTTCAAAACATATGATAGGTGATAAAGAAAAATTTCAGTCATATAATGCCTTGGAGAAGGAGAAGAAGGTCTCATTTGGAAATGAAACCCCTGCACTCATAAAAGGTAAAGGTTCTATTCTTTTAAAAGAAAAGGTCAGAGCAGGAAATGTTATGTATTTTTATGGCTTAAAGCATAATCTATTGAGTGCCATCCAGATGTGCGATCAAGGAACAAAGGTAATATTTTGATTAAATGGATGTAGTGTTCATGATCTTGATACAGGAGAAACAGTAATCAAAGGCATAAGAACTCCAAATAATTTATACATATTCAAAGAAGGACAACAACAATGCTATCTGAGCAAGAATGATGAATACTGGCTATGGCACCGGAGGTTGGGGCATCTAAGCTTCTCACAGATAAGAAAAAAATGCAAATACCAAGCAGTTCGTGGTCTTGCAGACATCAGAATTCTAGATAATACAATATGCAAATCATGTCAGTTTGGTAAGCAAACCAGAACTAACTTCCCTGAGAAGGAAGGATCAACTAGCAGGCCACTTGAGCTTGTCCATACCGATGTATGTGGTCCATCTAGGGAAAGGTCACCTCAGGGAGAAGAATACTTTATATTATTCACTGACGACTATGCAAGGATGGTTTGGATAGGACTTATGAAGCACAAAGATGAAGCCTTTGAAAAATTCAAATCCTTCAAATCTTTGGTTTAAAATGAATCAGATCACAAAATTAAATGTCTCAGGTCTAATAGAGGTGGGGAGTTTACCTCAAATGAATTTTTCGATTTTTGTGAAGAACATGGAATAAGAAGAGAATTCTCTACAGCCAGGACTCCTCAGCAAAATGGAGTAGTGGAAAGGATGAACAAAATGGTTCAACAAATGGCTCGTGCTATGCTTGATGAGTCAAGAACTCCCGTAACTTTCTGGGGTGAAGCTTCATTTGCTGCAATTGTTATTCTCAATAAAAAAAATGTCTAGGTGAACAACACTCAAAGCCTTCATGAGCTCTGGTATGGTGATACTCCTTCGGTAAAATATTTCAAAATTTTTGGAACCAAACGCTATATCAAAAATATTGATGAACATCTTGGCAAGTTTGAACCTAGAGCGGATGAAGGAATTCTCCTTCATTACTCTCCCCACAGCAAATCTTACAAGTGTTATAATAAAAGGCTTGGAAAAATTGTTGAAATTATTGATGTACTGGTAGATGAAGAAGACAACACTCCTAGGCAGGTAAGAAATGAAGATTTTGAAGATGATGAGGACTATCCATCAACATCAAATCGGATTCATAATGAAGAAGAAACCCATGAGGAGCCTGAAGAACAAATAAGGATAGAAGAGAAGACTCGATCTAGATAGTTCAAAAGAATCATCCAGAAACTCAAATTCTGGGGCAAAATGAGGCAGGTATACAAACAAGAAGAACAATTGCAGAAGCTTCAAGCTATTTGGCATTACTTTTATCCACTGAACCACAAAATGTAAGAGAGGCATGCAAAGATGAATGCTGGGTCCAAATAATGGATGAAGAACTTGAGCAGATCGAAAAGAATAACACTTGGGAGTTGGTTCCTAGACCAAAAGATAAGAATGTCATAGGGACAAAATGGATCTTCAAAAACAAGTTGAATGAAAATGGGGAAGTGATTAGAAAAAAGGCCAAACTTGTTTGTAAAGGGTATGCACAACAACAATGGAATAGACTTTGAAGAAACTTTTGCTCCCGCTGCTAGACTTGAGGCCATCAGAATGTTCCTTGCTTTCTCTAGCTTTCAGAAGTTCAAAGTATTTCAAATGGATGTGAAATCAGCATTTCTGAATGGAGACTTAGAAGAAGAAGTGTACATTGAGCAGCGAGATGGGTTCATCCTTGGTAATGATCAAAATCTTTTATGCAGATTAAAGAAAGCTCTCTATGGTCTCAAACAAGCTCCAAGGGCTTGGTACTATCATCTAGACAAATACCTTCATAAACAATGTTTTTCAAAAGGATCAGCAGATAGCAATATTTATATAAAAATTGAAAATAACAAATTGCTAATATGTGTTGTGTACGTAGATGATATCATCTTTGGCAGCAATGAAGAAGCTATGATTCAAAACTTTGCCTTGGTAATGCAGAAGGAATTCAAAATGTCTTTTCTTGGAGAACTGACATTTTTTTTTGTTTTACAAATCCAACAAAATAAAGGCGGTATCTTCTTATCTCAAACCAAGTACCTCAAGAAGATCTTGAAGAAGTATGGCATGGAAGATTTGAAACCAGTATGTACTCCTATGGTCACAGGATGCAGCCTCAGTGCAAATGATGAATGAGCAGCAGTGAATCAACCAACCTATAAATCCATGATTGGAAGTCTGCTCTATTTAACAGGTACCCGACCAGACATCATGCATGCAGTAGGAATGGTTGGAATATTTCAGGCAAATCCTAAGGAAACTCATCTTCAGGAAGTAAGGAGAATTTTCAAGTATCTTCAAGGAACTCAAAACTATGGCCTATGGTATCCTAGAGATGCGGATCTCACTATTCATGCTTATACAAATGCAGATTAGGATGGAAGTGTGGATGACAGAAAAAGCACTAGTGGTGGTGCATTCTTTATGGGTTCCAGATTAGTATCTTGGTTCAGCAAGAAACATAGCTCTATTGCTTTATCTATAGTTGAAGTAGAATATGTAGCTGCTGCATCCTATTGCACTCAACTCCTTTGGATGATGAAAACCTTGCATGATTTTCAAATCACTTGTACACCACCTATCTCCATCTTATGTGATGATACAAGTGCAATCAACATTTCAAAGAAACCAGTCATGCATTCAAAGACCAAGCACATACCGATCAAGTATCATTTTCTCTGGGAACAAGTGCTGGAACAAAAGGTCAAATTGGAATATATTCCCTCCAAGGAACAAGTTGCTAATATTTTCACCAAACCACTACCCAGGGAGACATTTGAATACCTCAAAAAGAAGTTGGGTGTAGTTGATGCATCATCTTGCTGTTGAGACATGTCTGTTTCAGAGAAATATGGTTGTACGCGAGTTGCATGAGGAGGATCCGCATACATACGCCGACTTATGCAGATACAGTCACGTATATGATGGTTTGAAGGAAATCAGTGGGGACAGACTCTAGTGGAAGAGAGTCTAATATGGGTCTGACAAAGACCATCTAGCACAGGTTCAGGGGGAGTAGATAAACTTCTGATAATTCATTGTTGGCATTACATTAGAAGCTTTTGGTTTGAGTACACAAGTTGTTTTGGGTTCAGGTGGATCAACTACAGAAGGAGAAGAGAAGGAAAACATGGTCGCTAATCTGTAGAGTGATTATCAGATGATATTGATATCAGTTATTAATGACTTTCATAAGTCTTGCTATTTCATCTCTATGTCATGTATATTGTTTATTGTCAAGGTCATGTAACGGCCTATTTTGGTTTCCCCACTATGCCTGGGATGAATGATTTCATGTACTTGGTTGTCTTCTGTAAATTTCTGGTGTATCCCCACTTGGTTGGGTGATGGATGTATGTATAGAGTCTGTTGATGATAGGAAGGTCTTTTATGATGTATGAGACATGGTTCTTCTTGAAGAACATATTTTTGCAGATCTTGCCTACAAGTCAAGGGGAGCTTGGTCAGTACAACAGAGCATAGATTTCAGCATGTACTCAAGAAGAGCACAACCCTTTGCCCTTGATGACAAAGGGGGAGAATGACTTTGAGGATTTTGGGGTTGCCATCAAAAGGGGGAGATTCTTGGCATTATGGCACACGTTTGGCGCTATGGCACAGTTGTTTTCGTTAATGTCAACTCACTCTAGTGACAGATCACAGTTCAGGCACTCAGAAAGAAGACAAAGATATAGGCAGGTTCACTTTGACGAAGTTGAGTATACACGCGGGTTGGACGTTCCCAAGGCACGTATGCCTATACACGCACTTTCATGCAAGGAAAAGCACGTACATATGGGAGAACTTATTTTTGGTCCATGGTATTTGAACCTATGGTTTTGGGCCATGGTATCTCGTCATAAGTGTTGATCCCAAGTATTGGGTCCATGGTATTGAATTGTTATGGTTTTTGGACCGTGGTGTTGTGAAAGGCCTAAGGCTATAAAAGAGGAAGGATTTCACTTGGCAAGGGATCATCTAAATTATTGAATATCTGATAAATTGCTAGATCTAGAATACTGTGATTGGATTATGGTGCAGATCTGGATCTGAATGAAGAAGGAACCTGAGCGCAAGGAGAAGGATAAGTTCTATTGATGGGTCAAAATCTTAAGGCTGGAATGGTGGTATCTCTATATGATTTTGATCTCTGATATGTGCCACATGCTTGATCTAAAAATTTGATAATCTGGGTTAACTAATATCTAAATGTTTGAAAGAATGAATTTATAGATTTGTACGCAGGTTCAGTGAAGTGAAGGCACATATACACGTTGTTTGTGCAAGGGAAAGGCGCATATACGCAGGTCAGTCTTGACAAAGAAGCATATACACCCTGTTCTTGTAAGGGAAAGTCGCGTATACGCGGGTCGGTATTGACACAGAAGCATATGCACCCAGGTTTCTGAATAGTGAAGTAGCGTACATCTCTTGATTTATGTTCTAATTGATTTTGTTTATTGCTATAGTGTTCTGGGTTCAGAAGTGGGGTGTGATTACTATTACTATGATCTGGGTACAGTTGTCAAAGAAGTGTTTATTTTGATTCAGTTTTGATTGGTGAAAAGGTGATTGGTTGATGCAGAAATTCTTGATGTTATTTGTGGATCCAGTCTAAAAATTTATGAAACGTGGTCCCTGGAAGGAAGAGAAGTTTGTATCCTTCTGTATCTCAACTAGTACAAGAACTAAGGGGGTTGTAGCTCCCTTCTAGGAGAATCTGGAAAACGAGAGATGGTTGTAGCTCTCTCCAGGTAGTAGCCTGCGTACTGGTAAAGGACTACACCAGTACAGAATCATTGTAAAAAGAAGTTTCTAATTGAAAATATAGAGACATATTGCAACAGGTGGTTTTCACGCACATTGGGTTTCCACCTTATATCTTGTGTTCTTGTGTGTAATTGTCTTATGCTCTATTTTACTATTCCTAGTTATTGTTTATATGATTCTGATTCATAGATTAATGTTCAACATTTGTAGAATATTTTAAATTATAAGTCTGTATGGTATACGCAGGTTTCCTTATCTGTAGTTGCGTATATACATGGTTTTCTCTAACTAAAGTAGCATATATGTTCTGAGTTTGAAAAAGAAAATAATTGACCAGATAACACTGATTCACCCCCCCTCTCAGCATTATTTCCAACAAACACATTATCAAAATAGCTCTAATTTCATCATCTAAAATGATTTTAACAAAGGCAAGGTTATTAGTAATAATATTAAATGCATTCAAGTTCTCAGCAACTAGAGCACCCTCCTTCACTTTGAGATTATAAAGCTTTTCATCAAGAACACTTACTTTGATGTTTTGTTCTTCTCATATAGATCATGGAGCTTCTTCCATAATCCTTTAGTTGTCTTTTCTCTCGACACATTGAAATAAACATTATTTGCTAAATATTCGTAGATTGTTGCAATCGCCTTTCTATCTAACTTATTCTAATCTTCATTTTTCATCGATGAGGGTTTCTTTGTTGTGCCCTCAATCGGAGAATACTAATCCTTTAAAATCAATTTATCCTCCATGTGTGATTTCCATAGGGAAAAATTAGCCTCGCTCAACTTCTCAATATCTGTAACTGTTGTCTCCATTTTCAATCAAATTCACACCCCAAAACACAAAAAACTTAACTTAAAAATAAAACTTTAATTATTACTCTTTAAAATTTAGTAATAATGACCTTCCTCCTTTTAAAATACCCTTTTCAAAATTCCTTCTCCTTTTTAAAATATATTTTTCAAAATTCGAACATATAATTATATATGTTTCATAATAAATATGAAACATATATAATGTTTTAACATTTTCACATTTCACACATGCATATGTTGGTTTGAGAAAAAAAAACTTGACGGATACTTGCAAGCTTGATGTAAAAAAAAAACTTATGAACACCACGTTTCAACTCCAATCTCCACGGATCTCCACTTTTCAAACTCCGGCAAACATAACATAACACACAACGGATTTATACTCAGATATTTAGATGACAAAAGCAAAAAATAATTCACAGAGACAAACAAATGGAGAAACAACAAGAACAACAGAATAGATAAAACAACCATTGGAGAATATAAACCAATTTTCATTACATAACAAGCTTGGGCCTTGGCTTGCCTTCCTTGGCTAGAGAAATTACAAATTTATAGAGGCAGAAGAAAGATCTAGAATCCTATGTGTGATTCAGACAGAGATCTGGAATGATCTAGAAACCACTAGCGGTGTAGGAGGATCTAGAATCCTGCATGTGATTCTAGAAACTAATGGCAATGTAGAAAGATCTAGAATCGTGGAGATCTAGAAAGACCTGATCTAGAATCATTTGTGAGTTTGGATTCACACTTAACATGAAGGAAACTATTAGTGCCACAAGAGAGGGTTGAGAATCACAACATCCAGTAAAAAGTAAAAAAGAAATGCACACTTCCTGCACTCAGACCCTTGTCTGTAAAAATCAAATTTGGTGTGTAAACATAAATCTATCCTTCTCTAATTAGAAAATATTGAGGCTTATAGTAAATATTATTGAATTCTCAACGAGACTAACCCCAACAAAAAAATCATTTATCCTGTAACGCGAAGTAAGTCACTAGAATTCATGAGGGAAAGCTTACAAACCCTGATGATGAAATAACAAGAAACAAAGAAAACAAAAAAAATAAAACGTTGAGAAAGGAATTGTAAACCATGGTGGAAGAAATCTTATCACGAAAGGACAAAAAAATATTAAGGCCTAGCACATAAGGGACTTCATGAAGCATATAATCAGTGTTGAATTTGTATCAACACCAGGAAGACTATAAATAACCTAAACCAAAATGAGATTTCGTCCATTCTACAATACAAGGAAAGCAAACTAATATACAGGAAACGTCTTTTCTGCCAAAAACAAGTAGCAATTTGGCTTAAGGAGGGGACTGTATTACAAAAAACTGAAAGAAAGAATCAAGGTTTGAAAGCTAGGGGTATGAATGGTGGTTCTCTGTAGGTATAAAAATTCCCTAACAAGGCAGAAGGAAACGAAAAAAAATGGAATTTAACAGGCATAGGGTTAGGGTTGAGGACGCGGATCTTAAACCGGTCGGAAAAACATATCTCCTCTGCCACTTTGGGCAATTAATGCAGACTGCTTGGAGATCACATGGACTAGTGAATGTGTCCCCTACCGGGTTGTTACGCATGAATCAAGGACCACTTATAAGACCGTCAATAAATTTCCTCTGTAATATACGATATAAATGGCTACGCTATAATAACCTTTACAAGATACTTTTTCCTACCAAGCTTTAAACATTCACCACTATCGGAAGTATACCCTTTATATATCCACTTGTAGTTGATTAAAAAACAAACCATGTTTATGTTAACATTATGAATACATTTGAATTGCTTAGAACAAACCGAGCCCCTTGAGCTTGGGTGGTACACTTTAATAAATGGAAAACCTTAGTGAAGTTGAAGTGAAGGTATGGTACCTCAACATTAAAGGAAAAAAAAATTATAGAGCAATTGTAGCAAAGGGTTTTTATGTTATATTTCACCCATATCTATTAAATACAATATTCAAAATCAAAATGGAATATTATGGAAATAAAAAAAATAATAAAAAACAAAAAAAACTGTGATGTAACTAAGATGTGTGACACTAACATAGCCTCCCCTTAGAAAATATCCTTGTCCTCAAAGCTTGAGATGTGGAAATTACTACAAAATGTTGATAGAATCCCAAGTGATATCCTCGGGTTGAACCCTTTTACTATATTAGAACATCTTGAATTATGTGATGTCAAATATGTCTCTCGTGGTGGTCAACGACTAATTCAGGTTTTGACCAAATGGAATCTTCTTCATGTGATTATGGTAGACTAGTTTGAATATTGAAATTAGATCCAATCACTTTCCTTAAGAAAGAAAAAATAAAAATTCAATGGATATTTATGTAGCTTGGAAACTATAATTTGGAGGTGACAAAGCCAATGCATCAGAGAATTGTATAGCGCATGTAAAAAGTTTGGTCCATCTTCTATTGATAGGCAACTTTGAGGGAATTTTTCTTATATGGTTGGAGATGAAGAAACACTTAATCCCTTTCAACAATATGGTTTTTAAAGCAATGTAAATCAGCATATTCCTTCATTCAATTCTGGGGCATGGCTAAATTATGTTTTAGAGTGCAAAGCATGTCATCCTGAGCTATAATATTTTTTTTCCACCTTTTGAACCTTGAAGATAGCCAATAGATAAGATTACACTGATGGTGTCATTTGACCACAAACTTCCTCAAAGGAAGTATTGTGTGTGACACCATCATAAGTTAGATTGTACTACTATTTAGTTAGTGGTAGCCACTAAATCCATTAAGACTTTATTTCATATTTAAAACACCTTAAATAAGCCTCTGAGAATTTGTTGACGCCTTCCATATGACCATTAATTTGGAGATGATTGGAAATTATAAGATGTAATTATGTTCCTTTGAGTCAAATAAATTCTTTCCAAAAGTTATCAAGAAGAACATTATCACAATTAGTGACAATCTGTTATGGGATACGATGCAAATTGAAAATATTTTACATGAAAACTTGGGCCCATGGAAGCTTTAAAAGGATGGTGGAGGGAATATAAATGAGCATTAGTGGAAATTGTCTCAATGACCACCACGATCATTGATTTATTACTATATTTGGGGATGATTGTGATTTATTACTATATTTGGGGATGATTGTAATAATTTCCATATAGATATATGTCCATACCACATTGGGGATAAGAATAGGTCGAAGTTTTAGTGGAGTATTCACTACTTCATCTTTGTTCCATTGACAAGCATCCACCTCAACCACAAAATGTTGAACATCCTTTATCATGTTATCCTAAAAAAAAAGAGCATTTTATTCTCTTATATGTTTTGGGAAATCCTAAATGGTTAGTTTTATGTGAAGCATTGTGTTCTAAATACTAAATAGGATCATCAATTTAAGACTATACTTTGGAAGTAGATATAAACATCCTTTATAATAGAGCTCCACATATTTCAAAGTGAAACCAAGAAATAGTTGAGAACCTTGTTGAAGTTAGTGGATGAGTGAATTACTAGAATGTTGGAACCATTCATTTCAAACTATTGTCAACCAGTTAGCTACATTAAAGAACAAGGGAAAAGAGGACATGTCCTTTTCGTACCTTTTAAAAATAATATCAACAACAACATTCTCTCTTACCTTTTTATAAATGATCTTATAATCATAGGTAAACATTTCTGTGGCCCATTTCAATTTCTATAGTGAGAAAAGTTTCTACTTCAAGAAACATTTGGGATTGTGATTGTTTGCTTTAATCTAAAAGCATTTCTGAAGAAAGTATGGACGCCAAATGTTGCCAACATGCAAAATGGACATCAATTTTTTATAGGTGAGGTTTCCTAAATGTTGCTCTGAAATATATTTAGTAGAAAAATACGAGCATAATTCTTGCATAAGGAACTACATAGATTCCTTTGTTGAAGGCATCACATTCTATGAAGAAAAAATTAGTGAATGAGGTCGGTCCAAGACTAGGCGTCACATTCCACATTGAAAATTTTTAATGAAATTAGGTCAACCAAGAGTAGATTGTTTCAGATAAACTCTTTCAAAGATTGAAATGAATATGCAAATGGCCTCAATACAATCAAAGGATTCTTTTTTTAAGTAAAGTCGTAAGTGGGGCTGCAAATTTTTCATAGTTGTGGAAAATATTTCTATTATAGATTGTTAAACCCAAGAATCGCACTACACTTGTAATTGTATTAGGTCATGGTCAATCCTTCATAACTTCTATTTTCTTTGGGTCCAATCATATGCTATCATTACTCACAATATGACCTACGTATTCCACCTTTCGGAGGCCAAATCACGTTTGGACCTTCTAGGAAAAGGTCAATGATGAGATAATAACTATAATACCTTATCTACATTGGTGATATGGACCTACCATTATTTCTTTTAAATGAATATGTCATCAAAGAAGACTAGGACAAAATGGTGTAAAAAGGTTGAAAGATGTGGTTCATAAGACTTTGGAAAGTGAAGTGAGTGCTACACAAACCAAAATGTATGACCAGGAACTCATAATTACAATCATGAGTATAAAATGAAATCTTCAAGATATCAACCTCCTTCATACAAATTTGTTGATAACCATAGTAAAGGCCAAGTCTGGCAAGAATTTGAGTGCCGATAAGTTCATCCAAAAGGTTACCAATGATAGGAGTAACATATGTCTCCTTTATGGTAATTTTGTTAAGGACACATGAACGAAGTACCTTTTTTTCTAAGGACCATGACCATATGAGAGGAATAATTTTATCAATTTCATTTTTTGGGGAAAAGGGGTGGAAATAAGGACAGATATTGTGGATAAGGATACTAGGAATAAGTGGAATGGAGTGATCATGGATACCATGAGAAGATAAGGGGCCTTGAGAGTCTTAAAATATTTAATAAAAAGATAAGATAACTTTCAACTCAAGGTGAAATGGTGGGGAATGAATCTCAAAAACTTGAATATCATGGAATTGGGAAATTATTCCAAAATGACCCCTTTTGAAGAGATTTTCCATGCGATGTGAACTGATAATTCCTAGTGAGCTGGCTATGGTGTCCTAGAAGTTATAGTGATGCTCATATTGCTATAAATTAGTGGATAATTCCCTCAAATCAATAAATATGGTTCCTATTGTGTGTAACCATTACACACCTAACATAATTTCAAAACCCCTCATTTCAATATAAAATATATGACATTTGAGAACATAAACTCCAATATGAAGGTGACCATTTTCACAATGACCCCCAGATTTCATGGACTCACCATTAGTAAGCATAAGTTGGAAATTATTGATTACATGCATATAAGCATGGGTCTCTTGGGTAAGTCTACAGTGAATAAACTTATGTGTACTACCATTGTCAATGAGAATAATGAATTTTCAATGCTTGATGTGGCCAGTTAATTTTAGATTTTGTGGGCTTGAAATATGTGTTACATGGAGAGATATTTTGGGTTCTACCTTAGGTTGAGTAATTGGAGTATCCTCATCTACCAAAGAAAATGGGTTTGAGGTGGGAGTTTCTTTTTTTTTTTTCTTTTTTTCTTTTTTTTTGGTTGTGGTTCATGGACACCCTGGTCAAGAGGTGGCACTATGTCCAAGGAAAAATTTGGGTTGATCAACCCCAAAGGGAATCTAACTCTGCGACCCACTAGCTAGGCCTGACCCCAAGGGCTTCGAGGAGAATGGACCCTGTGACCTACCGATGGCGAGGCACTGATTTTGACCAACTGAGCTAACCCTTGGGGCTTTTAGAGGTGGTAGTTATAACCATTCATTTCTAAAATTTAAATAGAGAATGCCATAAATATTTTTTTCTCCTTACATTTGTGGGTCGGAAAGTATTTTTCATTATAGTTGTCGGAAGGATCTTTGAGATGGAATTATATCATTTCTTCCCTGACTAACTTTCAGATCTTAAAAGAAGGATTTGGAAGAGGACTATTACGAAGGTGGGGACATGCAATGAAGGAGGGGATTTTTTTTATTTAATAATTGACCATTTTTTTTGCTTTGTGAGTGCAACGAGTGGATTCAATCCAAGCCTTAGGGAAATCGATTAATACATGAGCACTCAAGTCATTTTTGAGAGAACTAATAAAGAATTCATGAGAGAAATTTTCAAGGAAACCTTTAGTGTAGAAAGCTAGTTAATCAAAGGAAATGATGTAGCCTTCCATTGTACTCAACTAATGAAGCTTGGTAAAATGATCTAGATGATTTTTTCAATGCCAAAATGTTCTAAATGTTTTCAATAAATTAATTCCGTAAAATGTGACTCTAGTGGGAAGTTTATTCCTGTTGTCACCATTTCAATGGTCTATATATAAATGGAGGATACTAATATGAAGTTTCACAATATCATTGGTAATACAATGCAATACAAAATATTGCTTCATTTGAATAACCCGTCGAGTGGGGTGAATGCCATCAAATTTGTTAACATCAACTTTAGGAATGCACGGGTCAAGAAAAAATGAGTTATACTAATATTCCATGGATTGGATGGTGTAACACCATATTGATTGATAAGTTGCTTCGAAGGATTCAATTCAATCAATTTAGCCATAAAATCCTTGAGGGTGGGCTGATAATTATGGAGGTGTTGAATCCTAGCTAGCTAGGCTTTAATTAATGAAATATTTTTCTAAATATTAGCATGGGCCTCTTGAAGGTGGAATTAAACTCAAAAAATTATTTTTTGAGGGAAGCAATCTGATCAGTAGTTAGTTGTCAATTTCTATTTTTAGAGGGACAAGGAGTGTGATGGTAGAGTGGGGTTTGTGATGACGGAGTAGGGTAGGGGTGAATGATAGAGAGGTGATCAACACAATGTTATGAAGTAAATAAGATGGGTTAGTAGTACCAAAGTGATTGTATCCACACAAAAATTGGCTTAATAAAGAGTAATACTAGTGTGATGAGCACAACAATAGGAATTTGTAGGTATATTCCCAAATAAGGGTGCCATCCTTTTGTTACTTCTAAATATTTGTACTTTGAACTAAATAATATTGCACTAAAAGAATGCCCAAATTTTAAGTACTAAGAAATATGTAGGAATTTTGCATCCTAATCTAGAAGGGTTTTTAGGAACTAAAGTGGTAAAGATTAGGGATTGAAAAATAATAACCCTATGTAATAGGTCTCTAATATACTTTTGGGATCCAGCAATAGTACTCATCTAAGTATCTCAAGGCTTTGAATATGGAGGGTTGACCATACCCTTATTCATACTACCTGATTACCAATGTATGCGAGGTTATTCTTCTTGAGTGTTGTTCTTAGTACCATGTTTACTTCATACATGTATTCTTCCCCAACCACATTTTCAATTACCTAAGGACCATTCAATGTGTTTTTTTAAGACATTGAAACACATATATAGCCTCTAAATATTTTTAGAACATAAAATAATTCTTAAAAAATAGGTTCAAGGAAAGCACGTTGATAATAGAAATATTCAAAATATAAATGCAAATAATACCCACATGTCGAATATACCATAGTAAAACATAGTGAGCACAATCATTGTTGAAAATAGAAATAAGAAATGTTAAAAATAGAATCCAAAATATTCCAATTTTAATTTTTCCTTGAATTAAAATTGAGAATTAAAATTAGAATTTAGTCTAACGAACTACTTGAAAAATGATTAATTAATTCATCTTGAGTTAATTAGTTGGAGAAATTCAAGTTAGAAGTCTTTTTGAAGTCATGCAACAGTTATCCCTTAAATTAAGGAGATTATCCCTTAATTAAGGAGAAAAGCTTGGGTTGTATTAGAGTTGTAATTAGTTACCTCAGTTTACAGAGCTAAGTCCAGTGAAACTAGTTCCAAACTGTTTAAGGAACTAATTGTGAGTTCAGTCAGTTAATGCATGCATGCATCCAACTAGTGCACTCTATATAGGTGAAGATTCTCTCATTAGTAAATCATGTATGTCTATCCTGAGAAAGACCCAGTTGAGATTAAAGACAGGGACAATGTACTATTAGTTGCATATTTTCTCCTATAAAGGAAACTCATTCATGCAGAAGGAAGAAGGTTCCTTGAGGATTGTCAGTTCTGACACAATGTAGGATTAGTTTGAGTGATCAGTCTTCCACTTGGTAACATGAGGATCACCTAGAGAAACTGTACAAGGAAATAGGAGGATTGGAAGGTAGAGGAGAAAGTTTGTGACAAGCCTTGTTTACCTGTGAGCATCCAGGAGAATTGTACTGAGAGTTGGCTAGCTATGGGAGCTAAGGCTTTGTATAATTCTGAAGTATTTCCACCTTGTATGATAACACAGATAGTGGGGTTTTAGCTGAGTCTTTCCCCTCAGTATTTTTTGTGTTTCATGTGCATTGATTCTTCTTTTGGTTATATTTATTCAACTTGATCTTTCTCAATTTTTAAGCTTTCGAAAGTTTGATAGTAGAAGTATATTATAGTATTTTTATTTGTTATATTTCATTATATATTTGAAAGAATTTGCAGAATTTATACATGGTATTAGAGCCAGGTTCAACTAATGCACAAGAATTGGTTGAGTGGAAGAAGTGTGTGGCACGTGTGAGACAGATCATCCTTGAGGGAGTTCAAGACCATATTGTCTTGAGTTTCCATGGGAGGGATACTCCATATTCAATGTCGAAGACATTGAAGGACCTCTACCAACAAAGTAGTGACCAGAGGAAATTGGCGCTGAAGGATAAGCTTTGAAGAATCAAGATGGAGGATGGCAATACTATTTCCACATATCTGAACAATCTCACCACCTATAGAGATAATCTTGGAAGTGTGGGAATAACTATTGGCAATGATGATATGGTGAGCCTCTCTCCTTGGCCTCGCAAAGAGTTGGAATATCTACCAGGAATCTGTGAATGGAAGGGAGAAACTACTATATTGGGAACAACTTTGGTTAGATATGATGCAAGATGAGATCAAGAGGAGCACACAAGATGGTTCTTCATCAAAGAATGATGATGAAGAAAATATGGCCTTAGTAAGTGAGGCAAGGAAAGGGAAGGGGAAGGGTTCCCATTGCAAATCAAATTCTTCTCATGGAGGGAAGAAGGATGACAAGTCTAAAGTGAGATACTTTAATTCTCACGAGATGGGGCATTATGCAACTAATTTCCCATCAAAGAAGTCCAAGAAGTGATCCTCAAAAGGATCGAAGGGTGAGGCATTAGCCTCTCAATTCGAAATGGACTTCACCCTCATCGCATGCATGTTTTCATTGATGATGGGTTGTGTCTGGTATCTTGACATTGGACCCTCATTCCACATGACCGGCGATAACAATTTATTCAGTGCCTTGGAGGAGAAAGACCTCAAGATGTGCATAGAGATGGGTGACGATGGGAGGTATAGTGTTTCAAGAGTCGACATGATTGCTTTTTAGAGGGAGCATGGAGCTCCTCTCACCTTGACAAATGTGAAGTATGTGCATGGACTGAAGAAGAATTTGGTATCGATCGTGATGTTGGAGGATAAAGGCGAAGATGTTGTCTTTAGCAAGGGAAAGGTTTTCCTTAGACACATCACCATGGGACAGGTGAAACAGATTGGTCACGAGTTAAGAACCTATATGCTCTTGAGGTTTAAGATGCATGCAAACCCTTGAGGAGCAAGGTAAATGTTAGAGACTTGGTGGTTGAGAGGGACAGTAAATTACCTCTCAAAATGCAGCTCCAGAAGAAGTCTCACACAATTGTGGAGTAGCCACAATTGGAGATACTAAGAGGAGACCAAGTGGAGGTATACACTCATGCAGAGACCTCCAGTAGGGGGGAAATTCAATCCAAGTGGGCAAAGGGATCACACGCAGCCATACCTCCGGCTGTGAGGAGGGGCGATGTGAAGTGATAGTCTCAAGAAGGCTGAAATTGGGTAGGGTCCATTGAGAGGTTTTATCTCATAGATCATACCTTGCTACAGGAGCCCAAAGTACATAGTAGCAGGAGGAATCAATAGGATTGATAAAATCATAGATCAAAGTGACAAAGGCTAGAGCAGTCAGACATTGAAGAGTGCAGAGAAGGTTTGACAATAGTGTAGAAAGGCAAAGTCAGCAGAAGCAAAAAGTTTTCAGTTGATAGAGGAAATAATAGTCAAAGACTTTGATGACAGATGCATCATACTGATTCAGGTTGGATGTTTTCTTTTTCTTGGAGTTGTTGAAGCAGCAACACTTGTGAGAAGTGTTGTATGCAAAACATTCCAAAGGTTCAAGATCAGGATCGACTTGAATTACTTTATTGTTGAGAGGGAGTGTTGAAAATATAAACATGAAATGTTAAAAATAGAATCTAGATACCCCAATTTTAATTTGCGCTTGAATTAAAATTAAAAATTAAAATTCGAATTTAGTCTCTCCAGCTTCTTGAAAAATAATTAATTAATTCATCTTAAGTTAATTAGTTCGAGAAATTCAAGTTAGAAGTCTTTCTGAAGTCATGCAACAGTTATCCCCTAAATTAAGGATATTCTCCCTTAATTAAGCACATAAGATTGAGTTGTATTTGAGTTTTAATTACTTAGCTCAGTTTACTGAGTTAAGTCTAGTTAAGTTAGTTCCAAACTATTTCAGGAACTCATTGTGAGTTCACTAAGTTAATGCATGCATGCATCCAACTAGTGTACTCTAGATAACTGAAGATTCTCTCATCAATAACTCATGCATGTCGATTCTGAGAAAGACCCAGTTGAGATTAAAGATAGGGACAATGTACTATCAGTTGCATTTTTTCTCCTATAGAGGAAACTCATGCATGCAAAATAAACAACGTTCCTTGATGATTGCGCAGTTTTGACAGGGTGTAGGATTAGTGTGAGTGATTAGTATTCCACTTGGTAATAGGGGGATCACCCAGAGAAACTATGTAGGGAAATAGGAGGCTTGGAGGGCAGAGGAGAAGGTTTGTGAGAAGCTTTGTTTTTCTGTGAGCATCCAAGAGGATTGTACTGAGAGTTGGCTAGTTGTGGGAGCTAAGGTTTTGTATAATTATGATGTATTTCCACCTTACATGATAATACAAATAGTGGGGTTTTTAGCTGAGGCTTTCCCCAGAGTATTTTGTGTGTTTCATTTGCAATGATTCTTCTTGTGGTTATATGTTTTCAGCTTGATCTTGATTAATCTTTAAACTTCCGCAAGTTTGATAGCAGAAGTAGATTATAGTATTTTGTTTTGGTATATTACATTAACGAGTTAATCCACAGTCAAATTTTCTACATAGATCTTAAAGGTAGATTTGTAGAGAATTTGTAGAATTTCTACACAGTATCAGACCTAGCTGACTATAGAGAAATTTCTACATTCATAATAGGAGAAAAAGATAATACTTTTATTATGAGAGAACAATGTTCACTCATTTCTTCAAGGGGTAAACCTCCAATGTATTTACCATGGTTCTACCTCTATCTCTAATACTTTCTATCATTACAAAACATTCTAGAGGAGGAAGTTTATAGTATGCAAAGCCTTCTTGTAAGTCATCTTATAGGAGCTATGTTCAGATTATTATATTCTTCGTTTACTAAAAATGGCCTTTCATGCATAAAAATATATTAATCTATGTACTATGTGTTAATGATAATCACAAATAACTCATTCACATTCTCACAAGTTATGAATTGCAACCACCTTACAACCACCATTGTAACATACCTCCATTTTACACCCAAAAAAACAACTTTTCCTTTAACATTACTATAACTGCACATACTTCAAAAAAACTATCTTCTTTACTTCCTCATGTGCATCCTCATTATATACTTTAATACCATTATAGTCCAATGACTTGTAATTTTTTTGTAAGAAGTCAATATTGGATTTTGAATATTTTTAGGTAGTTTCTTTAGGTTTGACTACACCTGGTTAATGTTTGGAGTAGTATGACTCCCCACTGAAAAGGTTGTTGCAAAGAACATTGGTTTTATTAATTGCATATGCCTATGATATATTTCAGTATGAACTCCTTTTATGTTTTGATTCAATTAATTAAAGGGTTGGTTTCCTGTAAATGATTATATTCAATTTCTTGTTAAGACTTACACATGAAATATTGGCATCTGTTGATTCTACTCATATATTAATATCAACCCATATTTCCTATGTTATACATGTTAACAAGGACCATAAATAATATATCTATATACATTAGAAGCTCGGACCTTACCATGACTTAATCCTCACATATCCCATTACATTGTAATTCTAATTTATACACCCCACACCTTTGGATCCATGTGAATATGTGGGATATCAATTTAATAAAGGCTTAGTGCTAGACCATACTTGGAATTATTAATCTGTAAACTAACATGGACATTCCACTAGACATTTTTCCATAATAGATCTGACAATATTATATTAAAAATATCAAGTTCTACACTATTACATTTTTATTTAATTTCTAAATCTGTAGATTTTACAATAATTAGTGTATGCATGCGAATGGAAAATTATGCAAAAAAGTATAGAACAAAAAAATAATCACACACACACACAATACATAGGATATGCTCTCTAGGAAACCATTTCGAGAGAATTCCTAACTGGAAAGTGAGGTCGCTCCACTCTCTATCTCTGTTTGGAAATATGGTGCAGGTACAAAAAAGTAATATTTGTGTCTCATGGACTACTACAATGTATAGATCCTCTATGTGTTCTCTAAATCCTATCTCTCCTCACTATCTTTTCTCAACTATGGAATACAATTCCCTTGAAACAATGGAATGCCTCTTCCTCGTAGTGGCCTGATTATAACATACCCTGATAGCCTACTAGTGGTTAATTTTGACTACATTAAATCTTAAATAGACTTACAATGTAGAATAATCTAGATTATTTTACATCATAATCACATGGTTAGCCTTTTTTCCGTGAATAATGGGGGTTGTCACATCCTCCCGAATTATAGGTGTGAAAACAGGAAGGTCAACTTTTGAGTGGCATAAATTTTGGATATAGAATCTGATTTTGTGCTTCTTATGTCATTGAAAATATCTCTATGTTTAGAATAACATGAAATAATGCTATACTTGGCAAAAAAAAAAAATTACCCCCAAAAAATGTCATTTGATGCCTCAAAATGCTCTTGGAAAATTCAGAACCCCATTTCGCCAAACTGATTCCCACTAGTAAAAATTGTCTAGTGAGTTGATTCCTCCACTTTTTCCACTCCAAATGCATCAATATGAATGAAAAATAATATAGTTATCCAATCTAGACCAACTATGGTCAAATTCCACATTACTCACTCCATGTGATCTTTACATTGATTGAGAGTATGTGCATTGTTGATAGCTTAGATTAATAGTTCTCGAAGTAAGGCTAAAATTGTATTAGGGTTATTCAAAACCCATATATTTCAAATAATAACCCCATTTTCAGTCATTCTGCTTGGTTCATGCAGCTAGAGTGTCGCTATGAAACTCTGCAATGTGTCTCAAATCCCTAGGGCCACATAGTTTGATTTCACTTGGAGGTACTACGACTAAGCATGGTTACCAAAAAAGATTTAATCCATCGCTCTGTGATTAAATATATATCACTTCTTCAATTTTTCTTGCATTTTCATTCAAATTTTCAATTCTTCTTACTCATTTTTGTTTAGTCCCACTCACAAGTTCTTATATAACGTATGGAGAAGACCTTTCATGCATTTAGAACCTTTGTAATCTAGGATTTTGGTCACAGATGATGTTGTCCAAGACAACTATCTTATTACACTAAAACTCCCTTGTAATCATTACCAGTTCCATTTATTTAACATACCTTAACTTAGTTCTTTTCTTGGTTACAGAGAAAAGTGATAGTGTTGGAGTTTGTCTTCAATCCTTATGCGTCATTTAGAAAATTTGCAAGCTAATGAGGTTTTATTTTCTCCATCACAACTATTTTGATGAGAATGTTAAATTTCTAAGTTGAATCCCTTCCATTTGGGATTAGGACAACGTATTTCAATTTTTAGTGTCCCTTTTTGTTTCTCATGTTTATGATATAACGACCATAGGGGTTAATTTAAAGTAATAATGGTTTTTGTACCCCATAAACCTAAATGTTTAAATTGTCTTTTCAGTGCTATTATGTCTCTATGTCCATGGTGTCTAAGACCACTTCCTTTGATAAGTATTTATGTTAATGTTTCTCCATTATTTAAACCTTATTATTTTCCCCTACTAACTTATATATTGATGTTGGCATAGATAGCTCTAGAGAGGATGTGCTTCAATTATTCTTGGGTATGGTTTGAATAGTGTGAAATTTTTTTTGTTATTTCAATGTTCCAATACCCACTCACATTTTCCCATTCTATATTAAAAATTACTAATTTTTTAAGGCTCTTATTGGGGATTTTAGGTATGAATTACAAACATGTCACTTGCATCATGAGGATTTCATCTTGTCTTGAAGGCTGACTCCATCTTTTCATTGGTCTATAGATTGGCCTTGTTTCAAACTCACATACTCTATATGAATATGTGGAGACACATGGCTTGTTGGTTTGACTAGGGTTTTCAGAACCTAGTAGAAGGTTTCCTTAATTTTTTCTTGTTTGTTTATTTCAAACCTACAAGGGTTGGACAAACATTATGGCCATGAGGTTTTATTTTTAATGAACATTATGACCTTGGGCCCTGATTGGAATACATTTATATTAATCTATTGGATCAATATACAAGTAATATGTTTTTTGGATTTATAGCCTTTATCTTTATTGATATGTGCGATATATTTGCATAAATTATATCTAAGACTATTGTATAATTTTATTTCATAAAAAAGGAATTGGTTTCAGTACATTTTGGATTTAAATGATAAGAGTTCTTACATTGTTATTCTATACTCTTTGTGTGCTTTCCCAATTCCTTTAGAATTTGTATAGGTTACCATCTATAATTTTTCACACTAGTATAGACAATTGTTATGTGGTTAATTTCATTTCATATTACAATGATTTATAGTCTAAATTGACATTTAGCATGATTGTCTTTTATTGTGGAGTTACTATAATAGCTATTATGCACAACAACTTTGTATTCATCCTCTATTAATTATGCTACTATATCTGGTCAACATAGTTTAATCACTCTTTTATAAATCTTACATAAAAGATATATTTTATAATCCTTCTATGTTTTCCTTGTTCAACTGAAATCAAGGGCCAACTACTCTTCATGCATATTTAGATCTAGTACAATTATTATTTTGTTATGATATTATATTTCTACTCTATTTGTGACCATCCCTTGGTTGCATATATATCCATAAGGATAGTCCATCCAATCATGCTTAATATCAATTAAAAAAAAATAATAATCTATGGTTCATGATTTTATTTATCTTATCAATTTACTTTATGTATTGTCCTACATTAATATTCTTCACGCTAGCTAGTCAGCGATTAGCTAAGATTCAATTCATTCCTTCTATATTTTAACTTCAAGGTATCCCTTTTTAGTTACGAAGAATATGAGACTATCAGGGTCTATACATTGTATAACCAATAAAATCTAAAAGAAGTATACAATTTAAGTACGAAAGTACATGCATATAAAAATGCATTGTACTCTATGAGCTTTCTAGCTATACTCACAAACAAAAGAATGTATTTATTTAATGGATAGGAATAAAAAGGATATTACATGTTTCCTTACCCCATAGAAATAATTTCATTCTCATTATATATATATATATATATATATATATTATATATATATTATATATATATATTAATATAATATATAATAGTTCATAAACCTTGAATGAAGTCAAATAATAGTTTAAATTAGTGAAACAAATACTAGAATAAGGAATTTATTTTCTTTCCATGTGTAGCAATAAATTAAAAATTAAAAAATATTCGAGTAGAAAATACATAGAATATAAATTGATAATGACAGAGTCTTATCTATCTAAAAAATTTCCAAATGATACAAGGAGAGATAGTTTCTATATATATATATATATATATATATATATATATATATATATATATATATATATATATATATATATATATATAGATAGAATAGATAGATAGATAGATAGATAGATAGATAGATAAAACCATCGTAAGTCCCATCATCAGCAAATACATTTGATAATCCTTTTTTTATGCATGCGTATAGAAACCCATATACAATTAATAATAACATATATGAGAAAACATAGACTATGCATGCAGAACTGTAATATGTACAACCAAGTGCATACATGCATAGCTTCCTCTACTCTATAAATACATATCATTAACAATTCATAATCAACAATATAAAAATAGGAAGAATTTGATCTAACCTTAATTATTTCTTGGGCAATATTCAAGAATGGAGCATGTTCCACCCAACCATTAACTATTTCCAATAGTTCCCCATAAGCTAAGTTCTTCCTGCCTTTAGTAATCAACAAACTCTTTGGTTTTGTTTTATTTTCTAGAAAACCCTCCAAAATGTTTGGCCTACATCCAAATTTTGGAGCCTAATTTGGCTTTGGATGTTGTTTTCGCAAATACTAGGAGGCATTGCATGTGTTTTCTCTATTTGCTTTGCTCTCATTTGAGAGAAGATAAAGTGTCATATTCTAGCATGTTAAGTGTCACATGTTGTACACAAACCAGTTTTGGTGTGGTTAGGGGGTAATTCTTGTGTAGATTAGATTTTATCATCATTAAAACATTTATCACACTCATCTCCAAAATTTGAAGAACTGTTCCACAAGTGTTGTCATTATCATCACAAAGTGTATCTTTGGTGCCGTACTTGGTATTAGACGTCACAAAGTAGTCGCACTAAGGAAAGTATGCTATTCATGTGTTCTAAGTGTTCCTCATTGTGTCGTCAACTAATATAAGTGTGTGATCATCTTCACGTCTTTCTTTTGTTAACTCTCATCTCATTTATCCAACACTTAGTTAAAGTTGGGAAAACTCCTCAATATGGCCACTCAGCATCATCCATCCCTCCTAGACTACACACCATGTAGTCTAAGTCCTCAAGTAGCAACCTTGTCTCTTGGCACTATGTAATGCATAGTTTCTACTTCCCACGATGATCCACTATGTAATATGAGTACTCAAGCCCAACCCCTGAGCTCCACAACTACAAAATATTTCCCTCTAGCCATGCTTGAATTTCACATTGTGCAATATCAGTCCTCAAGCGTCAGCCTTGAGCTCTTTAACTACACAATTGCACAATCACCTTGCCTCTTTTCCTTCCATAATTTCATAGTGTGCAAATTCAATGCTCAAGCCCTCAAACTAGCTTCTTAAACCCCTCAACTCTGTAATTTTCAAGCCCAGTCCAACTTGGACTACAATTGTGTAGTATTAAGGCTCAGTATTCACCCTTGATTTCCTCAAATATGAAACTAGGCAATACTTGAGCCTTTCTATCAGCATGCCACCTAGTTCCAGCTTAGTCAATCGATCATCATGCTGCATCTTAGACTATGGGTTTTATGTAACTGATTTCATCTTATTATGAGTAAATTGCATGCATAGGTATTCTATCATCTTATGACAGTATGATGATGAAGGAGATGGAAAAGGAGGCCATTCTAGAAGAAACCTTTGTACCTGCAAGTGCAAGTTGATCAATCAAGAGGAAGCAAAGGGACATCATATTGCAACAAATATTGTAGATCCAGATAACACTAAAGACTCCTCATATCTAAGCCATATGGAGGTGGAATAAGAGATCATGTACTATCATTAAGAGGCGACAAAGAAAGCAGTAGCAAAAAATGGCTTGACATTTCCATGCCATCATGAAGTCCATGTCATCAAAGTCATGTCATGAGTCATCATGTTCCACATAAATTTGTGGATTATGTAAATTTTTATTCAAAAATGTATGCTAAAGTGCAAATCCAAAGGACATGAACATAATGTAAAGAGTCATGTAAGAGTCAGAAAGTCATAGGGAATTCAAACAGTCATGAGGGTAGTATAAGAGTCACACAAAGGTGAAAGATCATAACATTTGTTATATATACATGATCATTGTACAAGAAAATGACTCTTCACCTTGGCTTCTCCCATAAGGAATCAGAGAGGGCAAGTTAGTACTTCTGGCGAGCAAGTAGTAGCTCCTACGCTCCATTATTTGAGTAAGTGATGATCATTTTAATCATCTATCTTGGGATTTTTACTTAATATTTGAAGTGTGATGGCCAACACTTTTTTCATGCATCGATTGTTAATATTTGTAATATTTTTCTATAAATGCTTATGATTCATATTTGCTTTCACATGTACTAAAGTAGTTAAAGTATTTTGGTTATTTTAGTGCTTTCATATTGAGAATGTGTTGTAGTGGCTATAATTATCATCACATCTTTGTGGACTATTATGCTAGATGTTCAACAAATATTTATTGTTTTTGTATGTCTCTATTGGGGTGGTGCTATTACTTCTCACTTATAGGCTCACTTTCTCCTCCCTCCACACTAGAAGAACCTTTATGCACTTGCAACTAAAAATGCACCAGGAACACTTACTTTGTTTTCAAAGGTACATATATGATTCTCTCTCTTACTGACAACTAAATCCAAGGTAAATATTTAATTAGAAGATAGTCAAGTTGTACTCTAGATGGGGCTCATACACCAAATGGTCTGAGGTGTAGTTGGGACCGCATATCAGGGAGACCCCTTTGAATGTTTGCAGGTCCATCGTTGTATGTTCGTAAGTGGTTTATCTTATAGATTCTTCCTAGCTAATCTTTAGCTATGTCCTGCTTTAAGATCTACCCACCTTTGTCCTAGGTCTTTAGTTTTAATTTCTTCCGAAAAATATTCTTTTCTTTTTCTTTAAAGGACATCTTTCTCTCCCACTATGATTTATTCTTATTTTCACCCCACTTAGATTTTCTGTCGAGCAAACTGATTAATATAATATTTCTCTCCCATTATGTTAATATATTTAATAGCTTTGTCCTAAGGATTTTTAGGAGACTTTTTGGGAAGGTCAACCATGTGGACTTTAACTAGTAACATAGTTTCATAAGTTGGCAAGAAGTATCTAATACTCTACTACTATTTCTTGAATACTTCCAAATAACTCATTTATTATTCAATAAATAAAGCATAATTACATCATCAAATAGTTTCCATTCTGGATTCCACAACTATTTAAATCCAATAATAATTTGAAAGTCTAAAAATAGACAATGTCTAAAATGAAAAATATAGGGGTGTTACAACCATCATCCTTAACTATTTCAACCACCTACGAAAATGGCACATTCCGCTTAATAATTATATTACTATGGCATTCAACTCGTGATAAAAAGCCTTAAACAACAGTGGTATCCCGCTCTTGCAAGCATCTTATTACCATGTTAAAGTCGTTGGTTATCAGAACCACACTTGATAATGACATCTTGCAAATTGGAACCAAGAGAGTAATGCATGGATTCAAGTACATTAAGCTTAAGTACCCTTTAATATTGTAGCCACACTCCAACCCCTCAATCCATACAAACCATATTGAAGAAACAAACAATTATATTCAACCAATTAGTACATAATCTAAAAGCACAAGTAATATCAACACATTCATAAAATCACAAAGCATTTTCCTGCAACCTGACTGATATATTCAATAGCAATCAACCTCCTATATAATTTGTCTCAATGTAACTTATTCAATAGAAATCAACCTCCTATATAATTTCTCTCAATGTAACTTCTTCTTCTTCGATCGTGTTGCTTGGCCTTCCCTTCTTCTCATACAAGGGAGAATTTCGTATTGAGTATGAATTTACAAGTGTTAAAAACAAGGTAAAAGTGAGTTACAATTCTTTCATTTCTACCTTTTTACCCAAGTTAACTTTGGAAGTCATTTTTCAAAAATATTTTCACTCTACCCAAGCTTCCTAAGCACTGAGATCAATGGTCATCCTCATTGAACCATGAACCCTTCCCTTAAGTGCACTTCCTCATTTTCTAGTAAGGTCTTGACCTATAATGGATTAATATTTCCAATATACAAATGCATATACAAAATCATCATCATAACCAATCTTACTATAATATGAAATATATCAATAATAGGCTATTCTAGATAGTATACATCATAAAAAAATAATATGAAACATATCAAAGGTTAGGCATATAACCCATGTAAACATCATCAATTATATCAAAGAATACCACTTAACCAATGCTAGTTAACCATTACAATTAACACTAATGCGTCATGCAATGTCATCATCAATATCCAAAGAATTAAAAATGAACATGTTAAGAAAATAAATGTATAATAGATCAACCACATCATCAAAAATTAATCATGCTAATTATTACTCAAGAATTACTGATGTTACATAATCCTTATCAACACATTTAATGCCCATTGAATCATCAATCAAAGAAAGATCAGTTCTTATCACAATCTAGATAATCTCTTTAGTGTCTAGGTTTATCATGCTCAATCATCCATATACGTAAGCCTCAGTGTGGTTGGGGCGATAGAGGATGGCGAGTCTAGGACCACCATCATAATAAACTAAAATATCAATACGTACATAAATATATATTGTAAGGAAACAATAATATAAAAACAAGACAATCTAGATAATCTCATAGGTGTCTAGGTTTATCTTATGCAATCATCCATACAAGTAAGCATGAGTTGGGGGAGGGGGTTGAGGGGGTGTTGGTGGGATAGCAGATGGTGAGCCTAGGAGCATCATCTCCTATTAGTCAGTTAAAAAATTAATACCTACATAACATGTGTTATAAAGAAACAAGAAGATAAAGATGAGAAATTATTAAGGATAAGTACACAAGTAACATATATAATAATGGTAAGTATTAAGGGCATAATCATCATGTCACCCATGAACCTTATTAAAGAACGGATCATCCCAAAAAGAGGAAACTCACTATCAACATATGAGTTCTAGCCAAATAGTAGTCAACCCATAATATAGATGCTTAATAATATCCAATATTCAGGAAAATATATCTTATTTTACCAAGGTACAATTCATCAACAATTAACCACTAACAAAAAACTCAATTATTATCAATAATCAACAACAACATCTTCCCTGCACATGTCAACCTTTTCTTTTTTTAGTACAACATCTTCCCTGCACATGTCAACCTTTTCTTTTTTTAGTATTGTTAGTGATGGGTCATGTAATATGGCTATATTTAACATATTACATATGCTCTATCAAGGGCTACCTGATATCCATAGTGGCCTACCTGATATCCATAGTGCAATTTGAGTGAATAGAGATTAAAGATCTAGTAGGAATAACCCCGCATGTTCCACGATACCATTGGACAAAAATAGTCTTGCATGCTCCATAGCACCTATTACTCAATTTGAGGAATAAAATAAAAGAACTCAGAATAACTTGATGAGATCAAACCCACACATGTTGATGGGCTAAACTTATCTATATTTAATTACAAAATTTATATATAAAAAATTATCAAAAATTAAAACATTATACCAAATAACAAATAAAAATAATTATATATTTTAAACTGTAAAAATAAAAATTCAAGAGTAAATTTTAAGTGTATTAGTTTCTGTTGTACTATTATTCTGGATATTGTAACTATTCCCCTAAAGAGGGATTGAAAAAATGTAACTATTCCCCTAAAGAGGGATTGAAAAAATAAAATATAAATTATTTAAATTGTAAAAATAAAAATTCACGAGTAAATGGAGGGAGTATTAGTTTTTGTTTCACTATTATTCTGGATATGGTAACTATTCCTCCTCAAGAGAGAATGAAAAATTAAAATATTATCACTAATCCATTTTTAATAAATAAAAAATAAAAAACAAAAACAGAATAAACACATCAACTTAAAAAGTACTGTTCAATGGATGGTTCATTCTCAGATGGCCGTAAATTTCTGTTATATATTTCTGATCTCAAACAATGTGCAATATATAAAGCGAGGAACTGTTCAATGGATGGTTCATGCTCAGATGGCCGTAAATTTCTGTTATATATTTCTGATCTCAAACAATGTGCAACATATAAAGCGAGGAATATAGACAACAGCTTAGAATATAAATAGAAAGTGTAAAGTTTTTATGTAACCGATTATGTTACTTTCTGCAAATGGTTTTATATATTAGCAGAATTACCTAAGAAAATGGTTGGTTGGTGTGCCCGGTAGGATTCTTTAAACTTACTTTCATACTATTATAACAATAATTCTCGAGGATAATTATTCTTCTCAAGGAACATCATTTTTTAAAATTTTATTGAATAAAAAGAAAATAATTGATATGAGCTTTTATGTAGGGAGATAAGATAGGAAGTATGATGTAGTTTTAATTTTATTGAACAAAGAGATGAAAATAACTGATATTAACTTTTAATTAGAGAGATATTAATTATAGGTAAATAATGAGGTTTAAAGTTTAAAATCTTTTTAATGGAGTTAATAAGAAAAAACCACTAACATAATTTAAATCATATAATAAATTTAATTTTCATTAGAATATTATACCTTTTAAAAAACAATTTTTAAGTAAGTTCTATTTTATTGAAAAAAAGAAAAAATAATTTGATATAAGTTTTATTGGCTGGATCTGAAACTGTGCATGTAAACAGTATTGAGATGGGGTTGAAAATTTTTGAGAAAGCTAACCCAAAACAAACAACTGAACATAAATTAAAAATATATATATATTATATAAATTAAATTTTAGTAGTCAAACTGTTACAAGTTTTGGAGTTGTTTACAAAAACAGTTAAATTTACTCTAAATTTAGCCAAGGATTTGTTGGAATTACAAGTTTGAGTTGTGACTCTGAATGATCTATGGGTTTTAGGTTTATAGGGAGTTAAATATATTTGTGTATTCAGAAACACATTTTAAACAATAAAAAATTACTCTATGACAAATTTTCGCTAACTTCTTAAAAAGAAAACTACAAAACTTAGAATAGTTCTACATAACATTTGAAATTTATGTGCTCTCAAGAAAAGACTCCCTAATTCTGCCTGAGAGTAGGCTAATCTATTAGTCTTAATAATTAATCACTTTATGTGGCTCTAAAGACCTAGCACTAAATTATATATGTGATTTTTTCAAAAAAAAAAATTATCAACCATATCAATCACACAAACTTATACTCAAATGTAATAAATAATATAATCAAAATTAAAATTTAGCATAAACAAGATTATCATCCTAAATTCCATTAGAAAAAAAAATTAATATTCAAAATTTAAACAAACTCCGAACCACAGTAATTACTCAACCACAATTATCATCCTGAATTGGATCTAGAAACCATAAATTAAATAAAAACAAATAAAAATATCAAGATTTAAACCAAATTATCGCCTTAAATCTCAACCACAAAAATTATCCTTTACACTGAAAGTTCTAATTATTTGAATGCTAAACATTCTCATGTTTCATTTTTTGTGAATGTACTTTCAGATAGAAGATTATAATGTATCTACATTGATGTAGCAGTGTGTTTTGTGTCGGCAGAATACAAAGTAACCAGAATACAAAGTAACCAGATAGGTTAATTACATGTTCAAGACCCATGAGAATGCAACAGTATACAGTGACAAAGGTTTGTGTCTGTATGTGAGTTATGAAGTCTTGGACGATGGCTACACAATAGTTGACAAAATGATAAAACAAAAAGTTAAAGATGGTGATGAGCTGGATTAGTCTCAGGGCAGCAGAAAAGACGAATAAGGATGCTGGGAAAAGCGTAGAATAGTCCACCCGTAGGCCATGCTGCAGCTTTGCTCTCATGTTTCAAGAGGCCCGAGGCGTTAGAATGTCGGTGCGTTGCTGGCCACTATGAACTTGTACGTTTGCATGGACAGTCTACAGAGATTTCCAATTTTTCAAAACTGTCGAATCGTCTACAGAGATTTCCAATTTTTCAAAACTGTTTGTAACAGCAATCAAGTCGTGTGTTTGATGGTGTGTTTATATAGTAAATCGCCAACTTTGGAATCTTTTACACAGATCTCCAAATTTTCAAAACTGTGTAACAACAATGAAATCGTGTTTAATGATTTGTTTATAAAGTAAATCACTGTCTTGTTAGATGTTTGAAGATGGTGTGTTTAGACGGAAAATTATTATCGTGTTCGTTTAAAGTGTACTGGCATGATAAATATTTAATATCATTCAATCTTAGTACTAGCTTAGAACGGGAACAATATCTATTTCCTATTTCATCTAATTAAGTTAGATAATTTAGTTAAAAGAAAATCACAAATTATACCCACCACACAAACTATATTCATGTGACAAATTTCCGTAAATTTAAAATTTACGTACATTCTTAGCCATCCATCCATCTCAAGATGCTAAGATTTAAAAAATATAAACCACACAGATTTACATAAATTTAAAATTTACGAACACTCTTATCCATCCATCCATCCATCTCAAGCTATCACGATGCTAAGATTTAACAAATATAAACCACATAACTAACAAAGTTCTACTTTTATAAGTTTTGCAAAGTTGGTTGGGTTAGTAATATTTATATTTTTTTTGACAGTGTCACTCTGAGAGAAACATTGCCAAAATTACATAAAACAACATACAAAATTTAAAATTTACTTAAGTTTAATACATTTTTATCTTTATAAAAATGTATTGCTGATATTTTCCATTTAGTTTTATCTTTATAACAATATATTGTTGTATTAATGGTATTTAATTTTTTTTATATTATTATTAGGATAAAATGATAATAATGATAGCCCACGAGACTTTGGATTAATGATGAATGGGTGTATTGTTAAGGCATTTCTTGCAATAGGTCACTGTCAAATCCCCTGTGGGTGCTTACTACCAAAACAAACTAGAAAATAATTATCTATAGAAATTTGAATAATATAACACTTATTCATAGAGATTATCCTAATTATACACTATTTGCGGAATGCATGCATAATACATAACCTCCTCTACCATTGATCATCAATTTGCGGAATAAAAAAACAATCGCATGCGCACATTGAAACATCAATCACACATATCAACATAGTATGTAATGGAGACATCAATCACACATATCAACATAGTATGTAATGGGGAAAGCATATAGTTGAAAACCCCCAACTATCTGTATATTATAATGATAGAGAACATGTAACAACACATAGTACAATACTCCTCACAAGTACTTAGTACTATTTCCACATGCTACACACAAACTAGCTCAGATCTCAACAAGTCACGGGTTCAAATCTCCTCCATTCTTTGCGTGCCTCCACTACGCAATCCAAGTTCGAATTCCCTTTGGCTTTTACTACACAATCTTAATGATTATGCAAATCTCATGCACAGTTATAGTCACAACTGATAGTAGTCTCACCCTTTCACCCACCTCTAACACTTGTCTCCACTGAATTGTCCATGCACTAAGTTAACTGATGTATTATTTAGTTGACTTATGAGTTAATAATTAGTGAATTAATTAATAATTAGTTCACACCAGTCATCACTAGTGTATTTGTCAGTTAGACTAAATACAACTAGTTCAACTAAGTCAATCAACTCCTCAATCAACTCCACCAAACTCATTCACTTGAGTTCTAACTGAAGTCAATCATGCAATAGCTCAGCTAACCCATACAAAAAGCATATTTCCTTCTGGCAGTTGCATGTGCCACATCCATAGCTCGAACTGAAGTGCTGCAAGAGGATAAGATAATGTTTATAGTCCAAATATTATTAAGAGCTAATAATATTCGACTGTTCTATTTTTTGACTGACAGTCTAAAAATAGACTCCGCCCATATGTCTAAAAATAGAGGTCCATCTATTTTTACCAACATGACCAATCATCCATAAATAGCATCCTGCAACTCATAGACCATGATCTATATGTCTAAAAATAGACATAGTCTAAAAATAAACTTTGCGCCAAAAATAGCCTGCGGGCCCACTTAGTGAAGGCGACTTCTTTTCACTAAGCTCCATCATCTTGTTGCATTTTCAACACTCCCTCTCAAAAAGATATGGATTATCTGCAACCCCTATCCTACCTTTGTGGTATTCGAATTTGCTCCTGGTGAGCGCCTTCGTCAAGATATCAACATCCTGATCCTCCGTGGGAATATATGAAAGTAACATGATTCTCCGCTGCACAAAAACTCTGATATGATGGTACCTGATGTTGATGTGCTTAAATCTATCATGAAATACTGGATTACCGAGAGTTTAATGCAACTCTGATTATCACAATAAATCAAAGTAGGATCTAAGTGTGACCCGAATAGCCTGACCAGGATCTTCCTCATCCATATAGACTCGCATGCAGCCAAACTTGCTGCCATATACTCAGCCTCTGCTGAACTGAGTGCCACAGATCTCTGCTTCCTGCTGTACCAAGAAACTACTGTCAGCACGATACTAAAGATCCCTCCAGATGTGCTCTTTCTATCCATTGGTCTCCCTGCCCAATCTGCATCCATGAAGCCACATAGCTTCACCTCATCCTCCTATTTGTACCACAATCCATATCCCAATGTGCCTCTAAGATAACACAATACATGCTTGCCTGCCTTCCACAAGAGCTTGGTTGGCTTAACCATAGCTTGTAAAAGCTGGTTAACAGCATAACATATATTGCGTCATGTATTGACTAGATACATAAGTGACCCCACCAACTGTTGATAAATAATGGCATCCACCACCTCTGCTGAAGTAGCATCCTCTTTCCTCCAACCTCAAGGAAGAGGAGTATCAACAGGCTTGCAGCCATGCATGTTGAACTTCTCCAATATCTCCCGGGCATACTTACCCTGAGAAACAAATAGTCCATCACTCCACTGCCAAATTTCCAATCCCAGGAAATAATGAAGGAAGCCCAAGTCCCTCATCTCAAACTCTCTAACAAGATCCTCCTTTCATGAAAGTATCAACAGCTCATCTCGTGTCAAAATCAAATCATCTACATAAAGTAAAATGGTCAACAACTTACCCTCCACAACAATCTGGTATAGGTTAGGATCCACCTCACTCTTTGAAAATCCAATTCCGGTGAAATAACTGTCTATCCATGTGTACCAAGCACGAGGTGCTTGTTTCAACCCATACAACACTCTCTTTAGCCTGTACACATGTGACTCACTGTTGAAGATATCGAAATCTTCGGGCTACTCTATGTATGCCTCCTCCTCAATGACTCTATTGAGGAACGCAGTCTTCACATCCATCTGATGGATGTGCCACCTCGTATGTGCTGAGAGAGTAAGAATCGTCTGTATGGAAGAATACCTTGTGACAGGTGCAAAGGTCTCCTCATAATCAATCCCCTCTATCTATGAGAATCCTCGAGCAACAAATCTTGCCTTGTACTTCTCCACACTACCATCAGCTGCCTGCTTCACTTTGTAGATCCATCTCAAACCCACCACTGATTTCCCCTCTGGTCTTGGGACAATCTCCCATGCACTGTTTCTGACAATCAAATCATACTCTTCCA